>CAUYRH010063240.1:0-19910 GCA_963574655.1 Perodicticus potto | reverse complement strand
GGCTTTCTCAAGAGCACCTGGCACCATGCCTGCTCTGAGTCCTGTGCTGTGGAATCTTCCAGATCATCCTACCCAACCTTTTCAAAGGTTTCCCATCCACATGCAATAGTCACTTCCAAGCCTTCTTTCATTATCAAGGGCCTGCTCCATGGCTGGGATGCGCTGGGAGCTGCAGGGGTACAACACGTGGTGGGTGACTTACTCCATAGTCAGGACCGCCCAGCTCCTTTATCCGGACTTCCCAGTGTCCTTTCTCCCTTAACAGCTTGTTAATTTCATCATTCAGGTCTCGAATTCGGAATTCACCTAAACCAGCTAGAAAACAAACATGTTAATATCATTTCTTCAAAATGGATGGTCTTAAAACTGAATGTCATTTTTTATGTACACTACATAAAAATATTCATTTAAATTGGTAAGAAAAATCAATAACCCCCAAAGAAATAAAAGGACAAGGTTTATAGAGTCTACAGAGTTCAGACTAGTGTAGGAAAAACACATCCTTCAAAAACACTTTATCCTTATTACCACTGAAAGCCTATAAACTTAAATAACCTTGCTGTTCTATTTATACAACAATTAAAACAGCAAATGCCTAAGGGGGAAGGAGAGATTTAGCATCTAAGGCCAGTGGGATGCAAAGAGGCTGGCACCCTTGGCCAGCAGCATTTTGTGTTGGTTTAGCCCTCTCAGAAAAGCAATGTGTTGCTACATGGAAGATGTTTTGGCAAGTATTACAGGCCTGAGAATTAAGCCTAAAGGATTCATGGAAAGGATGTACACATGAAAGTTTGCTAAGGTATTGTCTATGGTGGCCAAGAGCTCTAGCAGCTGGGGCATCCCACCCTGAAGAAGGGAAAATAGTTAATGAAGTCTGCGAGGCTGAAATGAAACAGTATAAGGCTGCTTCAAGTGACCATCTTCACACGCTGGAGACACGGCACAGCCTTTACGAAGTAATGGTGAATGACAACACCAAGTACAGTATTACAGCTAAGAGGAATGCTCCAGAAAATGGGCATGAAGAAACTTTTTGGAGTGATGGACATATTGGGTTAAGCCCAGTAACTCATGCCTAAAATCCCAGCAATTTGGGAGGCCAAAGCTGGAGGATCACTTGAAGTCAAGAGTTTGAGAACAGCCTGGCCAACATAGCAAGACTCTGTCTCTACAAAAAAAATTTAAAGGCTGGTCTGAGTGCAGCCGTGTTCACAACTAATTGATCACAATCAGTTACAGATTCCCTGGTCCTCCCTTCTCTACTCCCACTGCTTGACTAACCTAAAGTGAGACTCTGTAGAGTGCTGTGGCATCACAGCCCCCAGCAACCTCCTGCCCTAGGGCTTAGGCGATTCTCTTGCCTCAGCCTCCCGAGTAGCTGGGACTACAGGTGCCCGACGCCAACGCCTGGCTATTTTTTTTTTTTTTTTTGTAGTTAGGCCAGGGCTGGGTTTGAACCTGCCACCCTCAATATATGCAGCCGGCACCCTACCCATAGAGCCACAGGCGCCACCCCCCAATTTTTTTTTAATTAGTGAGAGGTGGTAGCAGGTACCTATTCCCTGCTACTGGGAGGCGGAGGCAGGAGAATCACCTAAGCCCAGGATAGTAAGCTATGATGACACCACTGCACTCCAGCCTGGGCAATAGAGTGAGACCCTATCTCAAATAAAAAAAGAAAAAAGAAAAGAAAAGAATTCTTGCTTAGGGTAGTGGTTTAGATGGGTATATAAATCTGCCCAAACTCATTTAACTGTATGCTAAAAATATGTAATGTTTGCCTAGATAAAATCCATTTTTAAAAAATAAAGAAAAAAATAGTAATACATTTTGCAATTTCCCACTCCCACGTCCTGTCCTATTAAGAAGGAAAAAGACCTGTCACTACCACTTTGGAGGCTTTCCAGTACTACAGACACAGAGAAGGCAGTCAACCCTCTAGAGACCTTAAGGAAAGGAAGAGAAGAGCTTCTGGAATCCACTCCCACTTCTCAAAGCAAAGCCAGTGCTCATCTTGGAAAAAAGAATTAAGTGTTTTGTCTGGGTGTGATGGGTCACCCCTGTAATCCTAGCACTCAGGAAGGCCAAGGCGCGAGGATCGCTTGAATTCAAGAGTTCGAGACTAGCCTGAGTAAGAGCAAGACCTCCTCTCCCACCCACCCCCCCGCGAAAAAAAATTAGCCAGGCATTGTGGAGGGAAACTATAGTCCCAGCTAATCAGGAGCCTGAGGCAGAAGGATCTCTTTAACCCAGGAATATTAGGTTGCTGTGATCCTTTTTTTTTTTTTTTGTCTCAAAAAAAAAAAAAAGAAAATTACGTAGGATTTTCTACACAATAATAGAAACTGTTATATTTCTTCCTTTCCAATCTGTATATCTTTTATTTCCTTTTTTTCGCTTTACTGCACGGGCTAGCATTTCCAGTATGATGCTGAATAGAAGTAGTGAGAATTGGCTCGGCGCCTGTGGCTCAGTGGGCTAAGGCTCCAGCCACGTACACCTGAGCTGGCAGGTTCGAATCCAGCCCGGGCCCGCCAAACAACAATGACGGTTGCAACCAAAAAAATGGCCGGGCGTTGTGGTGGGTGCCTGTAGTCCCAGCTACTTGGGAGGTGGAGGCAGGAGACTCGCTTGAGCCCAGGAATTGGAGGTTGCTGTGAGCTGTGAAGCCACGGCACTCTATGCAGGGTGACAGCTTGAGGCTCTGTCTCAAAAAAAAAAAGAAGTAGTGAGAATGGATGTCACTGCCTTATTCCTGATCTTGGGAGGAAATTTTCAATCTCTCACCACCACTAAATGGAATGTTGGTTGTATATTTATTAGAACTGCTTTTTTTTTTTTTTTTTTTTGCTGTTCTCTGGCCGGGGCTGGGTTTGAACCTAAAAAAATTTCCTTTTTATTCCCAGTTTGCTGAGTTTTTATCACAAATGCATATTAAATTTTGACAAATACTTTTTCTGCATCTGGGATGGTCACAGAGTTTTTCCTCTTTAGAATGATAACCTAGTGAAGTCTAATAAATATTTGAATACTGAATCAGCCACACATTCCCAGAATAAATCCTACTTTGTTGTGATGTATTACCCTTTTTATATATTGATGTATTTGATTTGCTAATACTTTGTTAAAGACTTTTGTCTGTATTTATGAGGAATATTGGTTTATAGTTACTTCTTATAATGTCTTTTTATGATTTTTGCATTAGGGTAATGCTGGTACTAAAATTCATAAAATGAATTAGGCTGTATTCCCTCCTGTTCTATTTTCTGGAAGAAACTGTATAGAATTGGTATTATTTCTTCCTTAAATATTTGGTAGAACCGACCAGTGCAGCCGTCTGAGCTTTGAATTTTCTTTGTTGTAAGGTGTTTAACTATGAATTTAATTTCTTTACTAGATGTAGGACTACTCAGGTTCAGTATTTATTCCTGAACAGTTTCTCTTAAGAGCAGAATTACTGACGTTCTGGTTAGGACAATTCTCTGTAGGACGCTGCACGCCTAGCAACGTCCCTGGCCTCTCCTCACTATGTGCCAGCAGCGCCCTCCAGCGGCCACAATCAAAATGTCACCAGATGGGCTGGGCGCAGTGACCAGAGCCTATAATCCTGGCGCACTGGGAGGTCTAGGCCTTAAGATCACTTGAACTCAGGAGTTGGACACCAGCCTGAGCAAGACAGAGATTTCGTCTCTACAGGAAATACAAAAATTAGCCAGCCATGAAGATATGCATCTGTAATCCTAGCTACTTGGGAGGCTGAGGCTTGAGCCCAGGAGTTTGGGGTTATGAGGACACCACGGCACTCACAGGGCAACAAAGCAAGACTGCCTTCCCCAGCAAAAAGAAAAATTTCACCAGACTGCTAAATGTCACAGTAGACATTGGAGAGAAGATAAAACTGTCCCTGGTTAACCTGGTTCAGAACTCTCTCTCAAGTAAGCTTTGGTAGTTTGTCTTTTAAGGAATTGGCCCATTTCATCTTAAGTTGTCAAATCCACAGGCATAAAGTTTGCAATATTCTCTTATGATCCTTTTAATGTCTGTAGAGCCTATAGTGATATTTGATTCTTGATGTTCTTAATTTGTATATTCTTTTTTCTTGGTTAGTAGTACTAGAAGCTTATCAATTTTACTGAGCTTCTCAAAGAACCAGCTTTTGGTTTGTTTTCTCTATTCATCTTGTTTTCAATTCCATTGACTTTTGTTCTTTTGTTTATTATTTCGTTCCTTCTGCTTGCTTTGGGTTTAATTTGCTCTTCTTTTCAGTATCATAGTGTAGAAGCTTAGGTCATTTGACTTAAAACCTTTCTTATTTTCTACTATTTCAACACTAAAGAACACAGGCCTCAGCCACCATGCATGGAAGAGACTTCGTCTCTTAAAAAAACAAAAAAACAGGCTCGACACCCGTGGCTCAACGGGCTAAGGAGCCAAACACGTACACTTGAGCTGGCGGGTTCGAATCCAGCCCTAGCCTGCCAAACAACAATGATGGCTGCAACCAAAAAATGGTCGGGCATTGTGGCAGGTGCCTATAGTCCCAGCTACGTGGGAGGCAGAGGCAAGAGACTCACTTGAGCCCAGGAATTGAGGTTGCTGTGAGCTGTGATGCCACGACACTCTATCCAGGGTGACAGCTTGAGGCTCTGTCTTAAAAAAAAAAGAACACGTGGTCGGTGCCTGTGGCTCAGTGAGTAGTGCACCTGCCCCATATACCGAGGGTGGTGGGTTCAAACCCGGTCCTGGCCAAACTGCAACAAAAAATAGCCGGGCGTTGTGGTTGCACCTGTAATCCCAGATACTCAGGAGGGTGAGGCAAGAGAATCACCTAAGCCCAAGAGGTTGGAGGTTGCTGTGAGCTGTGATGCCACAGCACTCTACCGAGAGCGACAAAGTAAGACTTTGGCTCTAAAAATAAAAAATGAAAAAGAACACATATTATTTTTTGTTAGGTGGGGTATTCTATAAATGTCATTCACCTAGTCAAATTAATTGACAATATTTTTCAGATCTTGTATGTCCTTACTAATTGACTGTCTACTCCTACCGATTATTGTGAGAGGAGTGTTGAAGTCCCCTAGTCTGGTTATGGATTTGAGAATCAGGCACTTTATTTATTTATTTATTTTTTTGAGACAGAGCCTCAAGCTGTCACCCTGCATAGAGTGCTGTGGCATCACAGCTCATAGCAACCTCCAATTTCTGGGCTCAAGCAAGTCTCTTGCCTTCGCCTCCCAAGTAGCTGGGACTACAGGCGCCCGCCACAACGCCCGGTCATTTTTTTGGTTGCAGCCATCATTGTTGTTTGGCAGGCCCAGGCTGGATTCAAACCCGCCAGCTCAGGTGTACGTGGCTGGCGCCTTAGCCCGTTGAGCCACAGGCGCCGAGCCATTTTATTTTTTTTTTTTGAGACAGAGTCTCACTTTGTCGCCCTCAGTAGAGTGTTGTAGCGTCACAGCTCATAGCAACCTCAAACTCTTAGGCCCAAGCAATTCTCTTGTCTCAGCCTCCCGAGTAGCTGGAACTACAGGCACCAGCCACAACACCCGGCTATTTCTTGGTTGCAGTTGTCATTGTTGTTTAGCAGGCCTGGGCCAGGCTCGAACCTGCCAGCCTCGGTGTATGTGGCTGGCACCCTACTCACTGAGCTACGGGCACTGAGCTGAGAATCAGGCACTTTAAAGAGAAAAATAAGGGTTCGGCACCTATGGCTCAAGCAGCTAAGGTGCCAGCCACATACACCTGAGCTGGTGGGTTCGAATCCAGCCCGGGCCGCCAAACAATAATGATGGCTACAACCAAAAAAAAAAAAAAAATAGCCAGGCGTTGTGGTGGCACCTATAGTCCCAGCTACTTGGGAGGCAGAGGCAGGAGAATCACTTGAGCCCAGGAGTTTGAGGTTGCTGTGAGCTGTGATGCTACAGCTACCCAGGGCGACAGCTTGAGGCTCTGTCTCAAAAAAAAAAAAAAAAAAGAGACAAATGAGCTTACCATTCTGAATCTGAGCCACTTTTTTAGATATCTCTCCAATAATCTGTAAAATAAATAAATACATAAATAATAAATAAAAGGGAGTACATTTGTGACTTTTAAATATGTTTGAAAGCACAGGAAAACAGTAATTCAAAAGCAGTAATTCAAAGTACTTAATATACTGGTTGAAGAGTCACTTATTGTAGATAATAAGCAGCAAAGACTTGTTACTACTACCAAAACCAGATTTACCCAGAATGTACCTGTCGTCTCCACTTTTCAGCTTTAGGCAGCTCCGTACATTCTGAGGCAAGGAAGGGTCTTCGTTCCTAAGAATCAGCAAAATAAAACATGTTGCCACTGTACTAGTTACAAACTTCATGCAACATTCACAACTGATTCACGTCTGAAGTCTAAATGTCTAATGGTCTACATGCACTTGAAGTTTCAGTTCCAGATGATCCTCATCAAGCCATAATCCTCACTTTATAATCTCCTTAGGAAAACATTTATTGCATTATACCTAGTACAGTGAAACAATGCAAACAACTTAAATGCCTAGTAATAGAGAGTTGGCTAAATAAACTAGACTATAGCCATTTCATGGCATATTTTTAATACTTAAGAAATGATGGCTATCATTGTTTAGAACACAACATAAATATGCCTGTGTTTGGGTGTGGGTATGTATACATACGCATGGATGTGAAATTTCAAAAAATTAAAACAAAGAAAAACATCCATAGAATGGCATGTATTATCTCTAACCTGGAGAGCATTTACTGGTTTTAGCTGAGAGCTGTTCCCCACATCATATCCCACTTGCTAATATTCAATATTAGAGCTGTCTAATAATAAGAGATCTAGTCATCATGTTCAGAAGAACCAGAGAAACTGACAGCCAGGGCATCTCGCTGCCTCAGGTCGAGGGAGATACACCTGGAATTCAAGTGTACAGACCATAAGAGTGTTAGCAGGTACAGATAAGAAATGGGAAGATTTGAAGTTTGAAGTCTGTCCATGAGGATGTTTTACTGCATTTATTCTTCATACTTTATAATTCATAAGGAAGATTTATTTACACCAACCTTCACTTTTCCCTCTTCCAGCTGAGCCTGGCGAAATCTTGCTAAGGCCGTCCTACCAGAAATATAAAAGACTCCATTAAATCTTGCTCAGAGATTTCTCATTACCCATGTTCCCAGATGGGACAGACCTGCTCATAACCATATTTAATGTCATTCATACATATTACAATTAATAAAGCATGGGGGCCAGGCACAGTGGCTCATGCCTGTAACCCTAGCATTCTAGGAGGCTGAGGCAGGTGGACTGCCTGAGCTCAGGAGTTCTCGACCAGTCTAGCAAGAGTGAGACCCCATCTCTACTGAAAACAGAAAAACTAGCTGGGCATTATGGCAAGCACCTGTAGTCCTAGCTACTCAGGAAGCTGGGGCAAGAGATAGCTTGACTCTAAGAATCTGAGGTTGCTGTGGGCTACTACACTGTCTACCCAGGGTGACAAAGTGAGACTTTGTCTCCAAAAACAAAAGAAAGCACTGGGTAGTTAATGGTTTCCATGTTCCAGGAATAGGCCCTTTGCAATGCTTTTCAACCATTTTTATCTCATAGCACACTTAAACCTATTCTTAAATTTCTGTGACACACTAAAATTATGATTTAAAAAAGAATAAAAAAGGGCGGCACCTGTGGTTCAAAGGAGTAGGGCGCCGGCCCCACATGCCGGAGGTGGCGGGTTCATACCCAGCCCCAGCCAAAAACTGCCAAAAAAAATAAAAATAAAAAATACTTACTGTAATCTGAACTTCCTTCAAAAATAATTTAATTAATGAGCTTTAAAAATTTTTGTGGCACACCTAAGATCCTCTCACAGTGCACCAGTGTGCCACCGCACACCGGTTGAAAATCACTGGCTATTTGTTTTCCTGAACACCTAAGTATCTAATTTATTTACATTGCACATAAGGACTGTGTGAAACTATTTATTGGACCACTGGCATGAGCAACACATCCAGATGTTCAAAGAATAATATCATGGCATGCTCTGTCATCTCACAGCTCCTATACCAACCACAGGGGAACAAATGTTCATCTAATGTGCATTCTAGAAGCTGTCAGAAAATAGCCCTAGGGGGCCGGGCACGGTGGCTCACGCCTGTAATCCCAGCACTCTGAGAAGCGGAGGTGGGAGGACTGCCTGAGCTCAGGAGTTGGAAACCAGCCTGAGCAAGAGCTAGAACTCATCTCTAAAAATAGCTGGGCATTGTGTTGTGGTGGGCACCTGTGGTCCCAGCTACTCGGGAGGCTGAGGCAAGAGAACTGCTTGGGCTGAAGAATTTGAGGTTGCTGTGAGCTGTGACGCCATTGAGCTCTACAGAGGGCAACATACTAAGACTCTGTCTCAAAAAAAAAAAAAAAAAAGGAAAGAAAATACTAATGGGGAAAACAAATAAGCAAAAAAGAGAATGCTACATGCAGAGAAAGAAACTTTTTATTTTTATTTTATTTATTTATTTATTTATTTATTTTTTAGAGACAAAGTCTCACTTTCTCTCCCTCGGTAGAGTGCTATGGCATCAAAGCTCACAGCAACCTCCAGCTCTTGGGTCCTAAGCCCCAAGAGCTGGAGGAACATGCGATTCTCTTGCCTCTGCCTCCCGAGTAGTTGGGACCACAGGTGCCCGGCACAATACCCGGTTATTTTTTGTTGCAGTTTGGCTCGGGCCGGGTTTGAACTTGCCACCCTCGGTATATGGGGCCGGTACCCTACTCACTGAGCCACAGGCGCCGCCCTACAAACCGCTTCTTAAAAAGGTTCATCTACCAAAAGGAAAAAATGAATTCTGTAGTGGTTATTATGTTACAAAAAGTTTACAGCAATAAATGGGTTGATACTTACATGGCCTTTTCTGCATTTCGAGCCTGGAAGGAGAGAGAAAAGAGTAAAATTGCCAATGTTTAAAATACTTTTTTTTTCTCATTTACTTTTTTTGGTTTTGTTTTTGGATAGTTAAGCAGTTAAGGTACCATTTACCTCTCAGTAAAAAGTGTGACAAGGATTCAGCTACTAGCAGACTGCTTTCACTGTAATAAGAACAACAAAAAATTCAAACGGCCCCCAAATCCTATGACTTATGCAGTATTCCTCCATGTAAAATCTTTACTTCTGGCCAGGTGTCACTGTGGCTTCACACCTGGCTTAAACCCAGGAGTCTGAGGTTGCTGTGAGCTGTGACACACCAGGCACTGTACCAAGGGTGACAAAATGAGACTCTGTCTCCAAAAAAAAAACTTTACTCCTCCACTGTCCCTAATACTCCCATTCCTCCTTCAAATTTTACTTGCGTCATCTCCACTCTAGGAAGTTCTTTCATGACTCTTTCTTCTCAATTAGGGTGGTCCCCTTTATTGGGGTTTAAATTAACCATGAACTTAACCATCACAACTTTTTCTTCCTTGCCAGTGGAATTTGGGGAATGTTAAGTCTCGAGACTAGCTTTTGCAAAGTGAATTTTACGTAAACACTGTGACATTTGTGTCAAGTTAATTATCCCTGCCACACAGTGTTAGGCAGAGAATGTGTTCTGGGTTGTAGTGTAAACAGGAAGAATACTTGCTGAACAAGGGACTGTTACTCCCAGCTCTTCCACTTACACCCCTGAGAAGTAGTCTCTCTAAACTTCAGTCTCCCCATCTTTACAATTGGGATCGTATCCCATTTCATACAGACAGCATGATGATTTAATTAGATAAATGCAGGAAGGCGTCAGGCACACAGTTTAGAGACACTCCTCAAAATAGAGTTCAGGCTCAGCGCCTGTAGCTCATCGTCTAGGACACCAGCTACACATACTGGGGCTGTTTTGAACCCAGCCCAGGCTTGCCAAACAACACAACTACAAACAAAAAATAGTGTTGTGGGGTGCCTGTAGTCCCAGCTACTTGGGAGGCTGGGGCGAGAGCATCGCCTAAGCCCAGGACTTGGAGGTTGCTGTGAGCTGTGATGCCACAGCACTCTACAGAGGGTGATAAAGTGAGGCTCTGTCAAAAAAAAAAAAAAGAGAGATTGAGTTCAATTTAAATCTCCTTTCAGACTCTCCCTTTGAACTGATACAGAAACAAACCTGGCAAATGCTTAGTGAGTAAAGGAGCACATTGGTAATTTGGAGAATATCCTTCCACAGAAAGGACTACTTCTAATACACGGTTTCTCTCTTTGGGATCTTATGCTCATGAATCTACAATGGCTTTCTATTTTCTATAACCTGACAATAATGTCCTGTGCTGCTGCTCCTTTCTCTTTTTTTTTTTTTTTTTGAGACAGAGCCTCAAGCTGTCACCCTGGATAGAGTGCTGTAGCATCACAGCTCACAGCAACCTCCAATTCCTGGGCTCAAGCGAGTCTGTTGCCTCCGCCTCCCAAGTAGCTGGGACTACAGGTGCCCCCCACAACGCCCGGCCATTTTTTGGTTGCAGCCGTCATTGTTGTTTGGCGGGCCCAGGCTGGATTCGAACCCGCCAGCTCAGGTGTACGTGGCTGGCGCCTTAGCCCGTTGAGCCACAGGCGCGGAGCCTTCTTTTTCTTTTTTTTTTAAACATAACTATAGCTTACAACTGTGCTTCTTATCGGGGCTTCATTTAATGAAAATAATGTCGTAGCCAATACTATAGTAACGAAGCATTATCTTCTTGTCGTCACTACACGTATTTTCATATTTACGCGCCATAAACGCTTCTGGAACAAAGTCGATCCTGCTGGACCACAGATCACACCGTCATACACTTCCGAGAAGTCCTGAACCCCCACGACGCGCCGACACGTTTCAGAAGGTGAGGACGCAACAGTTAAAGGACTGCCTCGGTGAGCTTATGGCTGGGGGGACAGCCCGAGAACAGACACATCATCCCAGGAACGTACAGTCTGCTCTCCGTCTCCCCGTGGGACCGACGCCACGCCCGCGCCCCCGAGGGTCCTCGCGTCTGTCTCAATGTCCCTATGGGCGGCGCGCAGAGCGGCGTGGGAACGAAAGCCTCGTCCACGACGGCAACGCCCTCCCGACAGGTAACAGAGGCAGGATGACAACACCCGCGCTGCACGCGAGGAGTCTGCACCCCCGACTGGGACCCTCACGGCTGCCGCTCCCTCGCCCCTCTCTCGCCCACCCCCCACTCACCATAGTGTAGGTGGAGGCGCCGCGCCGCAGCCCGCGTCCGCGGCCCGGAGTGTCGACCGACAAGAACCGAGGATTCCGACTGCGCGCAGGAAGTGACGCGACGGCGGAAGGCTAACCGGGAGGACCGGAAGGACGGACCGGCGGGGAGCAAGACCGCCTGCCCGGCCCGGCAGGGGACCAGGCAGACACGCCCCTGGGAGGGGCCTGCCCAGCGTGACTACGTCGCACCTACGTGCTTGCGGAGGAGGGGCGATCTCGGGCGGCAGGCTTTGTTCTCGCCTGGACAATTTCCCATGTTAATTTCCGGGCGCGGCGGCTCCCTCCGGGAGGCCCAGGCCGGCGGTTTGCCCGAGCTCGCTGATTGGCGACCAGCGTGAGCAAGTGCGAGACCCCCGTCTCTGAAAAAAATAGCCGGGCGTCGTGGCGGGCCCTGGAGTCCCGGCTATTCGGGAGGCTGAGACAAGAGAATCGCCTGAGCCCAAGAGTTGGAGGTTGCTGTGAGCTGTGACGCTACAGCACTCTACCAAGGGCGACAAAGTGGCCCTAAATAAATGAGTAAATTGGTACTGTGAAAACCGGGCGTTGTGTGCGATTGTGTGGAAGGCCTCCTAGGGTTTTTGTTGCTACTCTACTTATCCCAACGCCCCCCTTTTGAGTTTTCGGTGAGAAACTGTTCCCGTTGTGTCAATCATTTTCCCTTTCTCGCTGAAAAAACTGAGTCCGCCCAACTGCCTGGGGCCGCGGGACGAGGAAGCACAGCCCCGGCGGCTGCAACCGGCGTCCGGGTCGGGGCGCTGAAGTCCTTCTCGGGTAAATCAGAGCGGTCGTGCTTTGCAGGGGTTGGAGCTGGCCAGGCTTCCTAAACTCCTTCTTTCTTTGTCATACACTTTTATAAGCTCGTCTCCTTCAGTCACTTGGCCTTTCAGAGGTGGACTAGTGCTTGAGCTCACCCTCCTTGAAGAATGAATTTAACGTCCAGGAAAGAAAAAGCCAAACTTAACTTACGAGGGAGAAGGGCGATTGGAGAAACGTGTGTCACTTCCCAGAGATGCGGTCATTGTGTGATGGGTACACTGCTGGGTCTAGAACCTTAGATAAGGACCAAAAGGACAAGGGAGAGGCCAGTGATAGGAATGGTTTTGACTGGTTACTGCCGCGCGGTGTCAGCAATGAAATGAGCTATGGTGGGGAAGGTATGCAGCAAGTTCAGCCAGTTACAGCAGCTTTCCTTTTCAAGCACAGTATTTCCATGATGACTCCCTCTGAAGACCTACCCAGGGGTGGCCACTCAGCTGCAGGCGGGAGGCCCAACCCAGCAAGGGAAGCTGCTGACATGTGATTCAGCATCAGACAGGACAGACAAGTACTCGCAACAGTCATCAGGACCTCGTTTCTGAATGGGACAAGGAACAAACTTTCTTTCCAAGGTATATGGCAACCCCAGTACAGACTCCCATCTCCCCGCCTCTCTGGCAGCTAAGTTTGGGATTTAAAAAATGACCAGCAGTTGTTTTGTCACTTAGGCGACACCCATGAAAAGAGCAGACATCCTTTCTCCCATCTCTGCTGAAAAAATACAGCCAACTTGAACTCACAAACAGTACTGTGAGGGTGCAACCGAGTCCCTCTTTCAGCTCCGGAACACGGAGCTCTGGAAAATGAGAAAAATAAATGTCTTAAGATCGCTGCACTTAACAGCAGCTTAACATTTCCTTTAAATATCTGATCCCAAACCACTAGTCATTCCTCATTCAAATGATACTTTTCCAACACTGCCATACCTTTACCCACTAAATCCCTGACTCTAGGATGCAGAGATCACATACAACAGGATTCAAAAAACATTACCTACGCTGATTGCTCTAGAATCCACTGTCCCTACATACTCACCTGAATTTCACTTGGGACTGGCTTCTCTTTCTTCCACACTTTCCAGAGTGGAATTGGGAGCTAGAAGAAGCTAGGCCATAATCCCTGTCTCTGTAGTCACTGTTAGGCTTAAGACCCAAACTGACAAGGAGTCCCAATACTTGCTTACAATTCTGGGTGGAATATAACCTGCTGATATAATACCAGAAACTGCTGTCAGCTACTTTTGGACTCAGAAGAGGGGACAAGACGTACTACTGTTTGGTGGTTATCAGTGAACTGATGAAGCCCTGATTCTAACTGACTACTCAACCAACAAGTCCCTTTAGTATTTAAAAAAAGAGAGAACATTTAGAATCAGACTTATCTTGCCAGTCTACTCAATCCCCTTTCTTTCTTTGCTTTTGTGGATCTATTGTTCATGCTGCTCCTTTGGCCTATAGCACCCCTCCTCCACCTGCCTAGTTGATGCTTATCATTTCACAAACTATTCATAACCTGGTTTCACCACTTACAAGTTGTGTGGCCTTAGATGATTTACATTTTTTTTTTTTTTTTTTTTTGCAGTTTTTAGCCAGGGCTGGGTTTGAACCCACCACCTCTAGCATATGGGGCTGGCGCCCTACTCCTTTGAGCCACAGGCGCTGCCCCTTTATGTTAGTTTTTCCTGTGGTGACGTTAGCATAGTAGTATTTGCCTTTTTGTTCTCATTTTTCCTCTTACATGCTATTGGGACATTAGCTATAGAGTTGTTTTGGAGGAGACACTTCATAAGAAGTGCTCAGATCTATGTTCTTTTCCGTATTGAGTTCAAAATAAAAAAATTTCACGCTGTGCAGTCAGGCTTATTATTATGAAGCCTAACCTAACCCCTACAGTCTGCTGGTCCTGGCTCAGGGCCTTGTATAACTTCCCCAAAAAGCTCTGATTTACAGGCCTCTCTCTTAAATCTTTTTTTTTTTTTAAATCTCTATCACCACCTCTGGCCCTGACATTTAAGATTTGATGGCTGAAATAGTGAAGGAGTGAAAATAGCACTGCCCTGCCTTTTCTGTACTGACAGTCCCAATTTAAAATATTTGGACATTTTTATAGCACATTCTGTACTCAGTATCGAAGTATGTATCTGTGTTATTTTTATTTATCTACACAGTTGTCTCTCTGTACCTTTGGAGAACTAGTTCCAACTTCCCACACCCCTGCCCCCCAAATCTGTAGATGCTCAAGTCCATTATATAAAATGGCATAGCATTTACATATAACCTACTGACATTCTCTTGTATACTTCAAGTCATCTCTAACTTACCATACCTAGCACAATGTAAATATACTATTTTTAATTTGTATTACTCTTTCATTATTGTTACATTACTGGTGTGTTTTTCATTTTCACTAAGTAGTTGGTTGAATCTAAAGATAGGGAGGGCTAAGCATATCAGTATATCCCCAACTGTGACCTAGCATTACATCACATCACTAATCCTAAAGGGACAGTTGTAAACTTCAATCTAACAGGCTGAATTTAACCTACAAGGCTACTTTGACTTACATGTTATAAACAATGGAAAATCTGGCTGGGCATAGTGGCTCATGTCTGTAATCATTGGCACTCTGACAAGCCGAGGCAGGTGGACTGCTTGAGCTTGAGTTTGAGACCAGCCTGAACAAGAGTTGAGACCTTGTCTCTACTAAAAATACAAAAACTAGCCAGGCATCATGGTGGGTGCTTGTAGTTCCAACTACTGGGGAGAATGAGGAAAGAGGACTGTTCGAGTCCAAGACACTGAGATTGCTTAATGACACCACGGCACTCTCTCCAGGGTGACAAAATGAGACTGTCTCAAAAAAAAAAAGACAATTTCATGTAAATGTTGGTTTGGGGCAACACTGAACTCACAGTTCTGCATAGCAACCACTCAGGTGAAAAATTCTGGTATTTTATTAGTCCATGTGTTATAAGCAGGTTGAATAATGTACAATACATTAAGTGAAAAAAACCCTAGTATTAGAAAGATCTTTTCCATCTTTTTATGACACAGCAAGAGAAAAGACATGTACCTGACACCCACCCCCTAAGCACTTATCCAAGGGCCTCCACTGTCCTCCACTAAGGATTCACTGGAAAGGAACTATGGAAGCTCCCCCAAAACATCCACACCCTCATTTCCCAAACCTATAAATGTTACCTTGAACAGCAATAGGGACTTCCCAGGTGCAAGTAAGGATCCTAAGATAGGAAGATTACCCCAGACTATCCATTGGGAAAACCACAGCTCAGTGGTTAACGCGCCGGCTACATACACGGGGGCTGGTGGGTTGGAAACCAGCCAAGGCCTGCTAAACAACTGCAACAAAAAAATACCCGGGTGTTGTGGTGGGCACCTCTAGTCCCAGCTACTTGGGAGGCTGAGGCAAGAGAATCGCTTAAGTCCAAGAGTTGGAGGTTGCTGTGAGTTATGATACTACAGCACTCTACCGAGGGCAACATCGTGAGACTCTTGTTTCCAAAAAATAAATAAAAAAAAATGGTGATTTAGACACCAGCCAAGGAGCACAGAAAAACCTCTGGAAGCTGGAAAAGACAAGAGATTCTCCCCCAGAGCTTTAAGAAGGAGAGCAGCCCTGATGTTTTTTTATCAAAAAGCTTGTTACAGCAACGATAGGCCCTGATGTTTTTTAATCAAAAAGCTTGTGGTAATCTGTTACAGCCAACGATATAGTACATGGAAGTGACATTGCAACTAGACAATGGGCAGAGGTTGGAAGAATGGAGTATGACAGAAAAAGCCTAGATAGTCTTGACAAGAGTATAAAAATACACGTTAACAACTCTGCCAATGAGGGCTCCAAAGGAAATAAGTTTAACAGTTTCTCTAGTCTTAGACAATACTTGACTCTACAGTGCTGCTGGTAAGCAACATGTTTTTGGAAATCAGAGGAAAGGGGATCTGTACATAGTAGCAGAAACCACTGCTTACAGTGGTTTATAGGATACTTTTATAGGACAAATGTGTCCTATAATTTGTCAACAATGAACTTGCATATTTAATTGAAGTGTTGTGGTTTCTTCTTGTTGCTTATAGTAAAACACAAGAAGAAAGAGATACACTGAGGGAAGATGTTAAGCACAAATGAACCAGGACTTGATTTGGGCAATTCTTAGCTTACCAGGATAGCAAATAATAACATTTGGGGTGGAAGATGGCAGAAAGTTGGTTATTGAAGGTGGGTGACAGATACAGCGAAATTCAATGTACTATTATCTCTACTTTTTAAAAATTTTCCACAATAAAAAATGTTTTTGAAGTTAATATGAGATCAGTTAGGCATGGTGGCTCAAAGCTATTAATCCCAGCACTTTGGGAGGCTGAGCAACATCTTGAGGCCTTGAGTTCGAGACCAGCCAGGGCAAAATAACAAAACTGTATCTCTACAAAATATTTAAAAGATTAGCTGGGCATAGCAGTGCACATCAGTAGTCAATCCTAGCTATGTGAGAGGCTGAGGCAGAAAGATTGCTTGAGCCCGTGAGTTCAAGGATTCAGTGAGCTATGCCACTGTACCCCAGCCTGGTGACAAAAAAAGACCCTGCCTTCCCTTAAAAAAGAAATCAAATAGAAATTCATGTTTTATACATTACCACTTATCATTTTGCAAATATTCTAATTCTAGGAGTTATTTTTTTTTTTGTTTTTTTGCAATTTTTGTTCAGGGCTGGGTTTGAACCTGCCACCTCCGGCATATGGGGTCATCGTCCTACTCCTTTGAGCCACAGGCGCAGCCCAAATATTCTAATTCTAAAGCATTTTTTGGTAGACCTATTTGATTGAGAAATCTAGTTAATGGAGCAATTCTGTAAAATGGGTATACAACCTGTGGCCTTCATGTACAGGACTATTTTGCTTATCTGTGGTGTTAGGATATCATAAAAAACATGCATGGACCTTTTCTTTTGCTCACCAGCTTTCATTAGTGTTTGCATATTTAATGTGTGATCAAAAATAGGTTGGACACCACAAAACGCTGATATAAACTTTGTAGCTATACCTATAATTCAAATTTAATTCCAAGAAATGGTATGAAAACCAGTGAACAGACTCTCTCCTACCCACAATACAGAATAATCAACTGTTTGAAAGTCATTGCCACATAATTTCTTGCTTCTGTTCACATATATGCTGCTTGAAATTAGTGAAAACAAAAATCTTGGCTCTGAATTTTTGCCCTCTCCAGAAGAGTCTGTGGATGCCACCTATGACACCTGCCATTCTGTCTGCTCAGGTTGACTGTGTATAAACTCTCACCCAAAATACCAGTGGACAAACGGTTACAGCTTGGATTGTCACCTCACCTGAATTAAGACAGACCTCATCACTGGCATAGTTTGATTTTTCCAACCATTAAACCCGGAGGCACTGAACACCCATCCCTCTTACTGAGTTCACCCCTGTATCAGCCAGCCCTGAATCCATCTATCTCAACCTTGAACCATTACCTGAAATCTAATCAATTCTTTATCAGAAGGCTCATAAGAACTCCATATGATATATAAGGCTGAGCCATAAATGGTAGGTTCATCATCCAAGCATCAAGTCTAAGAAACATCCTAAGACTATGTGCCTAATGCACAAATCTCTGTGGCTTACTAGACATGCAACTATCAAGCCACACTGAAGGGCATGTTTTATACAACTTGCTATTAGAACATTTACTATAAAATTAACAAACCGCAGTTAACTTCCTTATCAAGGTTTTGTAGTATGACTGAAAGAAATAGATGGGAAGCAGTTATGTTTAATCAGTGCTCCATAAATTCTAACGTAAGCAAAACAAGGTAACTAAATGTAAAGTACAGTGAAGACAATAACCACTGAGGCTGATCTCAAAGACTATGCCTTCAGTAAATTATTAATAGTTTTCAATCCAGTGGCATCTTAAGAGTCATTTAGAACCTTAAAAAATACTGATGGTCAGGACTCATCTCTGATTAATTCAAGACAAATGTCTGTGCCTGTTTCCAGTAAAAAGAGTATTACTGGCAATTATTCCGTAAGACTATTAGGATTTATGCTTTTAAACTGTATAAACAATTATAAGAATGTTCTCTCTCTGCTTTATACTATGCTTTTTTTTTTTTCTTTTTTAAATTTTGCTTTCAATTTCAGCTGGCTTTCACTCTTCTTAGTTTGGAGGGGTTTTTGGTTTTTTTTCCTTTCTTCCTTTAGCGATTCTCTTACCCTTTTCCTCCCAAGTAGCTGGGATTACAGGTGCCTGTCACAAAGCCCAGCGTTTTTTTTTGTAGAGACAGGTTCTTTTTACTCCGGCTCACTCCAACTCACGCTGGTCCCAACCCTCCAAGCTCAGGAAATTCACCGGCTTCAACCTCCCACAGCACTGGGGCTACAGGCTTGAGCCACCACGCCCGGCCTTTTTTCCCTAAGATAAAGAGTCTTCTTTTGTCACCCTCGGTAGAGTGCTGTGACATCACAGCTCACAGCAACCTCCAGCTCCTAGGCTTAGGCAATTGTCTTGCCTCAGCCTCCCAAGTAACTGGGACTACAAGGTGCCCGCCACAACGCCTGACTATTTTTTTGTTGCAGTTTGGCCGGGGCCAGTGCCCTACTCACTGAGCCACAGGAGTAGCCTCAAATACTTAAGGTACATACTGCTGGTGCAGTGCTTAACAATCATTACATTTTGGGATATACTGCAAAAACAATGTACTCAAAATCTTTTAGAGAAATTATGGGCTATATATATGGTGCCTCACACCTGTAATCCTAGCACTTTGGGAGGCTGAGGAGGACTACTTGAGGTCAAGAGTCTGAGACTACCCTGGATAAGAGCAAGACCTCATCTCTACCAAAAAAAAAGAAAGATAAGAAAAATTAACTGCCAGGTGTGGTGGCACAGCACATATAGTCCCAGCTATTTGGTAGGCTGAGGTAAGAGGACTACTTCAGACCAGGAGAAAAAAAAAGACAAAAGAAAACCAACCTTTTCCTTTTGTGGTTGTTTTAAGTGATTTTCAGTATTTACAAAGAACCTCAAAACTAAAGAAGTAAACTATTACTCTCAGTATAATTTTGGTTTTCCTAAAACAATGCAATCACATCTACATTCCTATCAAACACATAACAAATTTGGCTTGGCACTCAGAGCACAGTAGTTACAGCAACAGCCACATACACCAAGGCTGGCGGGTTTGAAACTGGCCCAGGCCAGCTAAACAACGAAAACTACAACAAAAAATAGCCAGTGTTGTGGTGGGCACCTATAGTCCCAGCTACTTGGGAGGCTTAGGCAGGAGAATTGCTTAAGCCCAAGAGTTTGAGGTTGCTGTGAGCTATGGCACTATGGCACTCTACCAAGGGTGACATAATGAGACGCTGTCTCAGAAAAGGAAAAAAAAAAATCACATAACAGATTTGTAAACTTGCAGCAACATCTGTACAAGAGATAATAAATGCTAAAAGCATTAGGACACTAGAAACCAAGACAGGTTACTAAATTTCCAAAGGAAATAAATGCATACTACCAGTGAAAAAATCTCCAAGACTGACTGTTTCAACAAGTTCTGTGCCAAATCTGAAACTAACCCAACAAAAGTATACACATTTAAAACATTCTTGCCCCGAAACAGTTGAAAGGTGATCCTAATAATCAAGCCTATAGACCGGGAAACACCGGGGATATAGAGAAACAAATTCGGCTCGGCGCCTGTGGCTCAACGGGCTAAGGCGCCAGCCACGTACACCTGAGCTGGCGGGTTCGAATCCAGCCCGGGCCTGCCAAACAACAATGACGGCTGCAACCAAAAAATGGCCGAGCGTTGTGCCTGTAGTCCCAGCAACTTGGGAGGCGGAGGCAGGA
>CAUYRH010063235.1:0-84154 GCA_963574655.1 Perodicticus potto | reverse complement strand
GGGGTCTCCTCCCAGGATGGGAGAGCGTTCTGGTAAATTCCGACGGCTTTCTGAAAGTCAGTGTTTTCTTTGTCCGGTTGAGCTGAGCTTTGCCAACCATGGAATAAGATGTGGTAGAAACCATCTTCTTTGGAATCAAAGAAGGATTTAAACTCTGCTTTGGTACTTTCCACAAACTAAAGTTATAAGCCCCCTAGCTGACCGACTGAACTCCCTCTTGGCCAAGGAGACCCCCTTAAAAATCTTAAAGCTGTATTTCTAGCCATGAGGAGAAGAAAGGTCAAACATGCCTAGGTACATCCATCCTATCCCTTTTTGTAATCGTAAGATACAAAATTAACAGGCCTAAGGCCATGTAAGACAGAGGTTAAAACACACCTACAGGTAATCAATTTATTTAATACATCACTTCAGTCTCGATGTATGCGCGTCTGGTGACTTATCTCCGATTAACAGACCTCCTTACCTTAACTTAAAAAATTCTGAGCCTATATAAAAAGCTTCAGCTTTAAAAGTTTTTTTAATCAATTACAAACCAAAAAAATCTTTAAACCCACCAATAACCCATCAGCCATCCCACTGCCTCCTTTGAAATGTCCTGCCTATTGGTAAACCAATGTAGGCTCTCCAAGCATTGATCTGATTTTGCATGTAATTTTTGTCTCCTTGAATTGTATAAAACCAAACTGTAACCTAACCATTGTGGGAACACTTGCTCAAGGCTTCTGGGCTGTGGCTCTCCAGGCCATGGCCACAGATATTCAGCTCGGAATAAGCCCCTTTAAATTATTTTACCATTGACATTTCCAACAACATACATATGCTTATTTGGCTATACAACTGTGAAGGGCAAATGAAACAATGTAATTAAAGCACTTACTACAGTGCCTCATCCATAGGGTACACCAAATAACTGCCTTTGCTATTATTATAGAGAATGAAGCTGCTCAGGCGATTTCAGTAGACGTTTTTGTAAGCCACTGTTGTAAACATAATACGCACTCAGTACATGTTGAATATCAGAATAATCGTAATTAAACCTAAACTTTAAAGAGCAGGAAGCTCACAGTTTGTTGCTGATTCTGAGGCTAAAAGGAGATCGTCCCAGAGAACGTGAGCCGTGTTGTATATTCACCCTGATTTTATTAGTGATGCAGATATAGAAGGAACTAGATGCAAAAAATCATTGAAAGAGATAGTGTATCTGCAACCAATCCCGCTGGCCAAAAGGGCACGGAAGGACATTTGCTAACGAGGGCAATTAAACATGCCTCACCAACCTGCAAAAAAGCCCTGCTGATTGTAGCAGCTAAGCAAGTAAAGAAGGACACTCGCCCTCTGAAAAGAACCTGGACATTATACTAAAAGGCTCTAATAAAAGCTCCACAAGTTCTAATGAAAGTCTACTATACCTAAGATAAGAAAAAAGATACAGAGGTTGTCCTCCTCCCTTCCTGTTTTGTTAAAGAAATTAGCAACCCTGTACCTCGGCATATAACTTAAATAGATAAGAGATGCTAATTCCAGACAGAGAAGATAAGAACTACTTGCTTAAAAAAGGGCCACTGTGCTTTGTTTCCTTTCTAATCAGTTAGCTGCTGGCAAGAAAGATACTTTGTCTTAGCTAAGAATAGGAATCTTGACTAAATTGTCAGGCTAATCTTCCTGAGACTCCTGCTATAGACCTGTCCTTGCTATAACCATAGTCACCCACCAACAACCTAAACCGATCTCTGAGACTTATCCAACTTTTAAAGATGGATAAATAAAATGTGGTTAATTTTTGCAACAGAATACTATTCAGCAGTGGCAAAAATGATTCTTGAAGACTGGCCAGTTGAGGCAAGAAGCAAACCAGACCAGTTCCTGATCATCACACGCCATGTTCACTTACTATGGCCGAGTCCCCATCCACTCCTTAAGGGTAACCCACATGCTCGGTAAAATACCAGCAGTGTATAACAAAAACCAAAACCACGTAAAACTTGTCCAGAATGCAGCATGGCACCAGACCGGCTTCCAAGGCCGGCTGTCGTAAAGAGATATTATCTTCAAGAAACTAATGCAAAGCTATGAATCTTATTCTATTGCCAAAAAGGCTTAATGCACACCATGAAGAAATAAAATTTCTAATAGAGAGCTACATGTGAATTCTGAAAAATAAACACAGAGTATTTGACCAACCTGAACCTCTCAGAAACAGACTATAAGTTTAAGATTTACAGCAATTAACATCTATTTAGAAACTGAAGTCCTTCGGTTAAATATACTTAAAACATAAGAATATTGAATACATAGTTTCTCTCTTTTTTAAGGAAAAGTAAATATACTGAAACTCTCAAAAAGATCTTGATGAATGCAGTCAGAGAACTTACTGTGTCACATGTCAAGTCTTTAAAAAGCTACGGTCACTTAAACAACATGGGACTCTCCCGAGAATAGACAATAGTAAAGGTAGCAGAGCACAAAGCCTCAGACAGCTGCCCCCAGAGCCCCTGACCACCTGCTTTATGACAATGAACCACCGCGATGCAGTGCTGGATGGTCATCTTTTTAATAGATGTGCTGTATATTCATAAAGAAAAAACATCAAAAAGGTCCCATTCCTTACCTTAAATCAAATGAAAAATCAATTACAGACAGGTCACTGTTTTAACATGGTAAGTAAAAAATAAAGCTTCAAGAAGATAAGAGGAAGATAAAGCTTTGGGGGGATTCATTACCCTGGGGTAACTTTTTAAAGACAGGATGCAAGAACAATATAATTAAAACAAATTTGATAAATTTTACAACATTAAAATTTAAAACTTTTGGCCATCCAAAGACATCATTAAGACAGTAAAAGGTAAGCTACAGAATGAGATATTTATAAGACGTTTAAATGACAACTAAATCAAGTCCATAATCAATAAAGACCTTCTACAAATCCATGAAAATGACCGAGAACCCAATAGAAAAGTAGAAAAACAGAACAGAGATCTCAGGAAAGAAAATATCTAAAGGTTAGTAAATAAGTGAATGAGAATATCCCAATTTAATCATAATGAGACTCACAACATTAAAGTGGTTGACATTTAAAAAGACTGAGAAAATGAAAGTGGTAGTGAGGTGAGGACGTGGGGCAGTTGGAGCAGGCCCGTACACACCACAGTGGGGAGGGGAGGTACTGACGGTGTCATCACCTTGGAAAACTGATCAGAGCACACACACTTATTCCATGACCCAGAAATAGAATTCTTGTGTGCATACCAGCAGGAATGCAGCAGAAGAACGCACAAGAATGTTCATACCAGTTTTATTTACAATAACCCAATTGGATAAACGTCCACGTCCAAGTGTAATAGATAAAATATGATTAATTCTTAGAATACTTATCTGGCGATGGCAAAAATGAGCTACTTCTAAATACAACATGGATGACTCTAATGTGTAACACTGAATACAAGAAGCCGAGGCCCAGAGTGCCTGCATTAAATTTACATGAACTCTATTTACATAAAGTTCAAAAACAGGGAATGCAAATCTATAGTGATGGGAATAAAAAAGACTGGTTACTTTTGGCAGAGGGCATGCTGACTGTGGGAGGGTACAACGAAACTTCTGCGGTGCTGGGAACATTCTTTGTGGAGAGGAAGGGTGGTTACACTCTGGTCTGAGAGGAAGCTTTGGGCTTCTGGTTGAGATACAGAAAGTCAGGAGACTGGTATTCATATTCTAAATCCAAAGAACAAATGGAGGCTGAGAACAAAATGAGGCCCAACTGAATGAAAATATAGAAACGGACAAGCCATTTCTAGGAGAAAGAAGATTCATAGCTGCTTTTGTCCCTGGAGGTGGACAGAGAGGAAAAGGAAAGAAATCTGCCATTAAAATGTGTAAGGACAAATCATCTAAACCTTGAAGGAAACTTCATCACTGTGAGTGGACCGCCTTGAGGAAAGTGCATCCTAAAAATATCTGTCACCAATTTTTTCCTACAGGCCTTCATTTACACCAAAGGTTGGGTACAGGGCTGAAGAGCTGTGATGCTAAGGAAGGATTTTAGATTTGACAAATTCCAGAGAGTGGATGGGGTTTTACAACATAGACAATATACCCGTTAGGAAGCTCTAACAGAATGGAGGTAAGTGAGAGTAGTGGCATTGGAGATGGGAGTAAGTGAATGAAATTCATGAACTGCTTTGGTGGTAGAGGTGACAGAACCTTGATGTAGCATTCCTAAAGCATATACTTTATTCTGCTGTTATGAGGTAAAAATTAGATGCATATAAAGTACATTAGTAATTCTGTAACACATGTCCATGAGAAATGGGTATGGAAATCACAGTCTCTGCTCTGCATCTAGACGAAAATGCCATCAAAGAACCAAGAGACAATGTAAGGACACCACAGGAAGATCAGTAACGAATAAAACAATACAGAGAAGGTTCTAGAAAAATCTGTAGACTACTGGGAAATGGGTAGGAGGCAGCAAATTCATGTCCAAGAGTTTAGCTGGAGGCAAAACAAACAAACAATAATAATAAAAAAAGAACCAAAAAATCCATCAGAGACCAAGGAAAGAAGAAGTTGAAAATGTACAATGATGATTTTGACAAATCTTGCAATGGGTAAGTTTTACCCCTTGACGTCAAGCATCATCTACTGATAAAGTCAATAAATGAAATAAATCTTTCTTAAAATAACTGTAACAATAAAGGCGCATTAAACAATTTTTTGATGGGACTGTTGGGGAGAGAGAAGAGAGGTTCATCCGTCCCAGCCCCTAAGATGTTGAGAACTATCTTGGTTCTGTGCAGCGTCCAGGGTGGCTCTCCAGTTATCACTACTTTTACTGAAGCCACATTAAATCACATTTAGGTTACCACCTTGAAAATTATGCACAGTGACATGCAAAATAAAGTACTGGAAGGAGAATATTTACAAAGGAATGAGATCCATGTATGTTTGTCCATCTTGAACATAGCCTTGAAAAGTGAAAGGATAGATTAATTAAAGGATTATGCTGAACATGAATTTTAATAGTCAAAGATATCTAATAAAAAAAACACCCTAAGGTATATTTACAGAGCCTCTTTAGTGAGTGAGGACTCAAAACAGCTTTGCACACATGACTCAAGTTTTTGCCACATTTTCAATACACATCTCTTCTAAATGGGATGGTCGAGGTATTAGAAACTAAGAACCGGACATGGAATCAGAACCTGAGGCCGAGTCCTGGCTCTGCCAGGTACAAAGTCTGAACGCAAACCTCACAACTTTCTGCAGATGTAAAATGGAAAACTCCAGCAGGCTGCCACAAAGATGAAATAATAATGGATAGGAATATGCTTTGTAAAAGAAAAAGTGATATATCATTTCTTCAAAGAAATGAAGGGGAAAAAATACATTCATAAAAATTTGCTTACACTCAATTAACAGCCCTGTCACTGTCTACATATATACTTAAGATGGTATACATTTCAATTTTCTGATAATGATGCAAGACTCAAGAGGGTCTTTTTTCAGCCGACTATTTCTCATGTTTGCATTAGTAAGCAGAAATGATATAACTATCAAACGTATCTAAAAATTACTTGTCACAGTGATTTCTTATGGATTCCATCACTATCTTCCACATCATTTCAAGAGACATTATGTGACAGTTAGCTATACAATCAGACA
Source organism: Perodicticus potto (assembly GCA_963574655.1). Lineage (NCBI taxonomy): Eukaryota > Metazoa > Chordata > Mammalia > Primates > Lorisidae > Perodicticus > Perodicticus potto. The sequence goes on along the minus strand of CAUYRH010063235.1, from coordinate 78,490 downwards.
GACCTGCACCCAAATTCTGCACCTGTTACCTTTTAAGTGTATGGTTTTGTAGACGCCAACCTTGGTTTTCTATTACAAAAGCAGAGATATTCACAGCACTAATATCATAGATATCAAAGATTTAAGAGATGGCATTGCTTCATGTACTAGCAAAATACTTGGCATATAGTATAGGCCTTACAAATGTAACTTATGGTACCATCTAAAATGTTGTGTCCAAGCAGATGCAGATCTTTGCTTTCCATTTATTGGTCATTCTTATCCATGAATACGTATGCTGTTCCATATATACATATTTGATAACCAGAAGGGAATTTTGACATTTATGGAACAACCTTTATGAGCCAAGGTCCCTAACAGACAGTACAGACACAAAAATGTTTCCTCTAACTTCAAACACTTCTCAAGAATTTAAGACACTTGAGGGTCCATGTTTGTTAATTCTGCTCACCAAGATATTTTCAGGAATTGAAATAGTGCCTGGAATACTGGATTTGCTTGGCAAATACTTACGGATTGAACAGTATTAGTGTTTTTTTCTACCATATATATAAAGCTCTAGATCCAGTGCAGAAGCTACTTTTCCTTGTATTTTGGTTATAAGATGAAAAAAAAATGTTAAAAATGTGTGATATATCTCTTGGGGGGGTGGAACACTATGAATAGAGGGATTTCACCCAGAAAACGCAAGCAGTGTTACCTGGCTCATAGTACCGTACCTCAATGATTCCCCAACAATAAAAAATAAATAAATAAATAAATAAATACATAAAGTCTTTAATAGTACAAGTATAACTGAAATTCAGTTTAAATCTTGGGCTCCTTCCAACAGTATCAATGATTTTCCTTACAAGGTAAACACAATGACATTTGACACATTGAAAACAAATTCAGGAAATGTTCAACCAACATGGGAAAGAATTCATTCACCAACTGACTGATAACAGAGAGGGAACCAGATGCCTTTTTCTCCCTGCACTTATTGGTACGTTCTACTATTTATTTTAGATGATCATTAACTTTCCTTCTAAAGTCTTTTTTTTTTTTTTTTGCAGTTTTGGGCTGGGGCTGGTTTGAACCCACCACCTCCGGTGTATGGGTCCAGCGCCTACTCCTTTGAGCCACAAGCACCGCTCCCTTCTACAGTCTTAGAATATTGCTCACCTGGTCTTCTTCTCCTCCACCTTCTTCATCGTACTTTAAAATATTATCTCTTACATCGTCTTCTGGATCAATTAAAAGTTGCTTTGCCTGGCGTTCTTTATCCCGCCGTTTCATCCACACCACAAACATCAGAACGAGGACTGAAGAGTAAAAACAGATAATACTGTCATTTTTAGAGGCTGACCTTGCTAATCACCATACTCAACCCCAATAGCTTAAACCAGGTCCAAGACTTGCAAAGCATCTTTCACTCCTTTACCTGTTTCTGGCATCACATTAAGAGAGGTAAGACAAAGCAGGTCCATGCACTGTTTAGTGTGAAAGATCATTCCAGTTCCCGCTGCCCTGAAAACTCACTGGGTCAATGTCTCTGTCCTCAGCTTTATCACCTACACACGGGGACAAGAGCTTTCTCTATCTTTACCTGGGCTTGCTAGAGGACAGATGCTCTTAATAGAGTGTTTTACAAATTCTAAGGACACCAAACAGCAGTAAGTTAAATTGTTACTTGTTGTTTTATTAAGGTTGGTCAGTCACGGTTACACCCCCACAATTACCTGTCTCTTCTCTTTAGAAGAGACTGACACTTCTCCAGGGGTCCAAGCCTTACCTAGATGATTTAGTTAGTAATTTAGAACCGGGTCTGCAACTGGATCTGAAGATTTTGGCTTCCAAAGGCTGGTGTGTTTCTATCTCACCCTTCTGTATTAAACTGCATGCTTTGGCTAGGAAGGCTAGGGGATTCGTTTCAGCTCTGAGATAACATTCGGCTTTTGTGCTTTACATTTTGTGCCAGGTCTAGAACCATAAATTTTCTAGAGAGTTGATGTTAAAATCAGCGCCAATTCATTTTCCTTCAAAATGCCATGGTCCCTTCTTCATTGCCATCATCCGTCATACCTAAGTCTTTCTTGATAAGATTGGCATCCACAGCACATTTCAGTTGAAATGGAAATGTGTCCCAAAGTGCACATCTATGAACGAATTCTGTCTAAAATCTGGGGGTATCCGTTTACCTCCTGAAGCAAAAGATTTAATGACTCCTATTTGAGCACATTTTTATTATTGGCCATAAAAGTAAATACCCTCCTTTTAAAGCCAGATAACATGATCTCATTTGCCATTGTTCCAGGGCTAAATCTAGCAAGTGGATTATTAGTATAGCATGCAGGTTTCAAATTATAGCCAAAGTAGTCTCCGCACAGGAAGTAAAAAATGCTCAGGCTTCTTAATAATTGCTTAGAATAAAAGGACAGAATTCTAAATTACCACCACACTTGTAAATGGAGAAAACATAAAAGAAATGGCCAACAGTTTCAAGAAAGTGATTGGTGCATAGCATGATCGTCCAATAAACTAAGTCCTGCTGCTACCCACAATAAAACACAGGGCCCAGGCAATTTATTCTTTTAACCTACATACTTAGAAGTGGTTCCTAAAGTACTTTCCGGTGGTTAATTTTTTGCATTCCATTGAACCAAAGATTGCAAAGTACCTTCAAAAGGAGCAATTCCTTAATCTACACTTACTCTAAAGGCAGGCAATTTATTGAGCTGCACAATCATTTCTATTATCCAACCTGTGGTATGTGAAGCACAAGCTCTCACTATTGTACGCAGCCCATCAGAAACAAATACCTTGATGCTCGCGTGACCGGAGCTGGCTGCTGACTACGCTGTACATGAAGGAAAGCGAAGAAAACCAATGTACTTATTTTCCCAAATCATCAACTACGTGCCATAAATCCATACTTAAATCATAAGATGGGTGCTCCAACTTGGGAGTGTTTAACTTTTTTCTAGGAAAAGAGTCATAGCATCCCAAGCAGTCAGCATCCATTGGAAAAGGGAGAAAGAGTGTGGAAGAGGCGGCTGATGAGGCTTGCTGCAAACCTGAAAGTGCTTCAGACAAGGTTCAGAGTTTCCTTTTCCTTCTCAAGTGGACTTGGCTGTCCCACATATGATTAGCAAGAAAATGCTTAGAGGTCAAAGAGTTGTTAGACTACTTTGTCAGGCAACATAACGACAAGTGATGTTACAGAAGGTTCTAGGAGCAGAAGGGACTGAAACCTGGACGAGTAAAGTACTCACTGAGCAGGATGATGATGCAGAGGAGGATGGCGATGATGGCGCCCGTGCCAAGCCCTGCACCCACAATCCTGTCCACGTCCGTGCAGTCCCCGTTGGCGTCACACTGGCAAACCTTCACGCGCAGGATGGAAATATTCGATTTGGGAGGATTACCCGAATCTGTGATTATGATGGGAACTTCATAGATACCAGCTTCAAGAAATTTTATCTTTAAATTAAGCTGAGCAAAATCACCTATAGAAATAGGAAAAGGAAAAACACGGTTTATTAGTTATTATCTAACACGATGAAAATCACGTAGCATTTTCCAGAATGTATTTACTACCTAATAATACACATAAAGCGGACTGCAACTGTGCTGCTTTGTGAAGATTTTTATTTTAAACGTTTTTAATGTCTTACTTAAACTGAAAGTAGCTTTTAAAATATGTCTAATGAGAAGATTAGGAAGCACATAAAAATTAACTTTTCATACCAGGCTTCAAAACCTTTCGACTGCACATATATCCAAATAATTAACCTGTTCTCACCATTAAGCCGAGTGATGGTCCAATTTCTCTTAATAGTCACTGGAGATAAAGGAAGATCAAAAGCAAACGGTCCAGCATTCGGATCAATGTCATAATCAAGTGCTGTAATGTTAATTGAATTGGGGTCTGGAGTTTCACAGGTCTCTGCCTCTTGAGGTAACACTTGAGGGGCGTTGTCGTTAATATCAAGTAAATAGATCTGCAGCGTTCCTGTTCCACTCATAGGTGGAATTCCTTGAGGGAGAAAAATCACAAACCGGTGGTGAACCGTTCTTTTCAATGAGCCTCAATTATGATGAAATTCTCAAAGCTTCTTGCCTACATCACCATGTAACTTTGGGAAAATCTAGTTGTCACAGCATCTGGACAAACTGTGGAACAAAGCTACTTGTGCTTCCTTCCTTGGATGGCCCTGAGCTGAGCATGGCAACATAGAACGGTGCCTCTGCTGTGGGATCCCAAGCCGCGCTGCCCTGAGATGCAAAACTCGGGACTTGCGATCTTGTGGACCCTACTCTTTCAATGGAGAACCAAGGCACGTGCAGGAAAGAACATAAGAACGCTTCTAAAGCTGCAACCCAGCTGTGATCTATTGGAAGGGTCTGCCAGACCAGTGACACACAGCCCTCACCTTGGTGAGGAACACCATAGGGAAAATAAATGATATTCACTGGCCAATCAGCTACAGGTTTAAACAGATGAGGAACTGAGTCTCTGTAAATTGCGCTTGACCACACACTGTTAGAAGTGGTGGACTGTCACTATGGATTGGTCTGACCCAAATGCATCCTCCTTCCAGTCTGAAATGTTGTCTCCACCACATTATGTAATAATTTAGCCGAAGTGATTTGGCTTCTGCTGTATTATAAACATTTTATCAATAATGCTATATGCTGAAGTCCAGAGATTTAAGTGACCTACCCAAAATCATGCAACTAGGAAGGTGAATAGACTCATATACTCCTTAGGGGGGGATCAGGAGGAATCTTTTAAGAACATCTTTTACAAACATGATGGTTCTGAGAAAAGGGACAGTGAGCACTATAATATGTTATAATTTGGATACGACCACTATGATACTCTATAGTTTGAGCAACCTTCGTATTTACTATATCATCATGTTAAGTATTTCTAGACTGTTATAACAGTTTTATGGAACAGGCAAACAGCAAAATGACCTATCAATAATGAAAGCAGGGCACAGAGAATACATATAAGAGCTTGCCCAATTATGAAGGGTAAAACTGGGCCTCCAAATTCTGCCTTGTGTTTTAAATTCAAGTGCAATTGCAAAGTAACTTAGCTGCATAGATTCAATAGTTCACTTCTCTCTCATATCAAACACTCTTTCTATTAGAAAACAATGCACTTTGGTAAATGAGAAATCACACCCAACACACATACATATAATTTTATGGCTCTCTAAATCGCAACATTATGGTTGAAAACATATTACTTTAAGTTCCAGTACAGTGGAAAGCTACTCCATACATGTGGAAAAAAAGCATAAAACCATCACGAATGCTGTGCTTTGATGCATGATGACAGAAAATATCCTTACAAAGATCCAACTCTAAACGTTTGAACAGGAGGTCCTATGTTAGGAAGTGTAAAAATTATTACTTTGGCCCTGGTACCATGTAGATTTACTATAGATAGTAATTTCGTTGAAACTTACTATATCAGATTTAAAAAGTTTCATTGAAATTGTTCTTATCAAAAGTATTGATAGACAATGCGTTTCAAACTGCACATCTTAACCACCACATTGAAACCTACTTGATTAAATGCTAACATTCATAGTACTAAAAATATTTTTAAATATAGTAGATGCGGGTCAGGCATGATGGCTTTTACACCTGTAATCCTAGCACTTTAAGAGGACAAGGCAGGCAGATCCCTTGAGGTTAGGAGTTTGAGATCACCCAGAGAAACAGCGACAGCACCATCTCTACTAAACATAGAAAAAATAAAATAGCCGGGTGTTGTGGTGGGCACTTGTCCCAGACACTCTGGAGGCTGAGGCTGGACAGGTGCCTGAGCCCAGCAGTTTGAGGTTGCTGTGAGCTATGATGATGGCACTGCACTGTAGCCTGGGTTACACACAGAGACCCTGTGTCAATAAATTATATACATGGGGGTACTGAAAAAAATACATACACATTTTAAGAATGAAAAACAATGGTATTTGAATTGTAATACTCAAGTCACATTTGACTTCTCCAATGACAAGAGATACACAATGCCATAGACAAGATACAAACATTATCAGTATATGTTGAGTATTACAATTTTAAACAGTTTTTTCCTTTCTGAAATGTGTATACATTTTTGGCACCCTCTGCATATACTGTATATAATTATATAGATAGATAGATGTGATTCAGTTTTGAAACTATGAATACACATGTAGTAAGAGAAATATGTGAGTGTTTAGTTTATGCCAGGCACTGTTTTAGATGTTTTATATAGAAGCCATTATGTCTTTCTCAAAACACTATGAGTAAGGTACTGATAACATTATCTCCATTTAACAAAGAAAGGAAACTGATAAATTTAAAACCTCACTGCCAATCCTGCAGTCAGGAATCAGGAGAGATGAAGTCTGGACGAGGGGGTCAGGCAGAACTCCGGAGCTTGCACTCCTAAAACCCCCATTCCATGGAGAGCCAACAAAATTAGCCCCTCTCCAGGTTTACATAAGTCCCTTTTATCTTACATAGCCGAAAAAGAAAAAAAGCGTTCATCTATTAATCTCACTCAACCAGAACCCAGGAGAGACTCAGAAAGGAAAAAAAAAAAAGTGCCAAAGTATATGTTCCAAAATCAATACCCCAAAGCTCAATTTATGCATAAAATTAAGAGTTTCTTAGCCCATGGCAGACATTAGAAAAAGGAAGACTGCTGGAGACACACACACTGATGACAGCAAACAGACTCTCAAGGCATCCAGGTGTGGCAGGGCAGCAAGCCGACAATGTTTATAATCATGCCAGGCTATAGATGGTATGTGGACGTGCAGAACATCCGTTTCAGGGGACAAGGAAGTATGTCATAGAAGGCCCATGAGAAACGCAAAGCAAAAGTTGAGGCCTCAGAGTAATAAAGGTCAATTTTCTAAACAACTGACTTTTAACAAAACCTCAGTTCCTGTGCCTCTGCACTCTGTAATCAGCATACAGTGAATACATTTAATTACGTACCATTGTCAGAAGCAAGGAAGGTAGCATTATATATGTTGTTTTTCACATTTGGTGATTCTCTGTCCAAAACAGCAATTGTAGTTATTTGCCCATTCACAGGATCTATTTTTAGCCAGTTGGCAGGATCAGATAATTTTGTGTATCTATAAAATGAAAAGTGCAGTGTTTAATTTCTTGATATGAAACTTTAAAAAACAGAGCATATTTTATAGGTTTAATTCCAAATGCAACCAGCTCATCAAGCTTGCATGTTAGTAGCAGCTGGAAATACAGTTTTAGTATAGACAAGTGTTTTGTGGCAGTGATTCTGGCAGACATGGAAAGGCTGGGTTTGGTCAGACACAGGAACATTCTGCAGGTGTTTGAGGGGCACGGTCTGGTCTCCCAATTGTGGGCTAAGGCACATTGGAAAGATCTCTTTAGGCTCTGGTTCACATCAGTCAGTATCAACAATGCAGATAAAATAGTTCAAATTACCTCCTAAATAGGGAATAGCCCTAATCTACTGGCCTTCAGAGAAATTAGAAGTTGAATGTCATACCACAAGCACTCCTGAAACATACCCCCCATCATGGCAGAGGTGAAGTCACCCTGGAGAGACCGCCATAGTCCCTTTCCTCTACTGGTGTCATTCACACTGGGCCAACCCTCAGATCTGCACCTTCTCAAAGGAAGTTCCAGCATGAGGCTGTACCAGCAGATTTATTAGCTTAAATTACTTTTTTTCCACTCAGGGCAGTAAACTACCCAAGCTTGGATAGTCAATTTATAGCCTGGAAAAGATATGCTATGTTTTGAGAGGTAAAAGTTGTAGGATTTCGATGCACCTGTTAACTGGCAATTTAACTATCTTGATTTTAATGTATAGAGAAGTGGGGGAACATACACAGTTATCTGTTAGCAGCAATAATGTAATAACTTAAATAGAAAATGAGCCAATTCTAAAAATGATCATCACCAGTCATGGATAACTGCAGGGAGAACGGGGACGAAAAACCCCATTCTGGGCAGGGAAAACACCCCCCAAAAGGGGAAAAACAGAGAAATGAGCCGAGGAACGTAGACTAAAAACAATTTAGCTAGCTTACTTTTAAAGTGATGATTGAATTACTTGTCTAGGCAGTTTCTGCTTTTTCTGGAAGGATGGCCTGTAAGGGATACAGCTTACAAACATCCTTGCTGGTTCTGTAAGTGCTCTGAAGAGCAATGGCCTTAGCAAAACCTTCATGCAAAGCCTGGGAAGGGACATTAACCCGGCTGTCGCTTGCCCAGTCAACAGTCAAGGCAAATAACCATTGTGGGGATTTGCATAACGGCCAGGGCACAGATCAAGGGAACAGCTCCAGCCCTGACATATGGGTGGGCGAGCTTGTACCCTGACCACAGAGGAAGACGTTCCAGGTGGAGATAAGGGGAGAATTCCTCTTTTCCACCAATTCTGCAGAGGAGAACTGATGCCCCCACAGAGAAACTGGAGGGGTCTAACCTCCCCCAAGGGATCTGTGTGTGTGACCACAGACAGGAGGCTGCCCCCACACAACCCCACATAGGTTCTGGATTTCTCAAGGCTGCCCAGACCCTTAAAGTCAATGATTACAGATAGAATAAGAACTAACATGCTTACTCAGAGAAACTGCTGACTTTTCTACTCCCTTCCTCAGCTTTCCCTCTTGGGTAAATGAGAAAATAGCCTTCGATGAAAGCTGGGTGGAACAAACACTCAGGGCCACTCGCAGAAGCCCCACAAGCCAGTAGTGGTCCCCCGTGTCTCACTTTTGAAAACTCTATTCTGTGTGTCCTGTCTCATTATCTCCTGCCTCTTTTAATTTCACTTTTTCCCAGTCGATTGCCACCAGTTCTATAGGTCTTACAGGACCCTGCCCCCAGCAGATAATAGTCTAGTGGGACTTTTACTCTCATATCAGGAGGGATAAATTAGATTTTGCTCAGGTTGGAAATCTTTATAGATATGTTTTATAAGTCTAATAACTACTGTGCAGGTAAGGGATGAAATAATTAGCTCTTAGATCTTGGTTTTGGCAGAAGCTTTCTTTTCTTCACAATGCATGGAGGAGAGCTAATGTGTTAAGCTTCTGACAGTTTCTCATTGACTCACTGTAGAGCCTTTTGTGATGTTTGGTATCAAGGCACAGGCTAAATAATTATTAAACTCTTCTTTAAAGGAAAGGAGGTAGAAACAAAGAGGCAAGAGACAATGTTTTTTTCAAATGACACATAAGTAGATCCATTGTTACATTTCTGATCTAACATACTCACGAATTTACGGAGAGGAAAATTCAGAGAATTTTAAATTATCTTGTAAGAAGTAGTTTTCTTTCCAGTGAAAATTTCTTACTCAACTAGTAAATTAAGCAAATTCTATGCTATGCATAGAATATAACATAAATTACAAAAACACCATAAATGGCGTTGCATACCTAATATTTTGCTGCATATATCGATCTGGGTCCTGAGCAGTAAATGTTGTCAACATGGTACCAGCATGAAGGCCTTCTTCTTGGCGAATGATCTTAGGATTTGGGGCAAAATAAGGATTTTCATTTACATCAATAACTGTAACAGACACAGTTGCAGTTGACTGAGGTGGGTGCTGAATTCCCTTGGCTAATGGCACTTGATTTTCTGCAGCAACAGTAAGGACAAACATTCTATTTGTTTCGAAGTCAATTGGCTGGAACAAAGAAAAAGAGAAACCATATTTTTGCAGGAAATAAGAATATCTGCATTCTGCAGTTTATTCTTCTACCAACTCCATTTCCAAAATGTTCACTTTTTTCGTATTGAAGTGCCTCGCAAATCTCTGGAAAACATGTGTTCATGTGGTTGATGATCGAAATATTCATCTCAATTTATAAAACTTGGGCACTTCAAAGATTTATGTTTACAAAATAATGCACATGAATATTGCATAGATCCATTTATTTAAGTGCATACAAAAATGTGACTATTCTTAAAAACAGCACTGTTGATCAAAAATACCAAATAACAGGCTTGGCACCCGTACCGTAGCTCAATCTTTACGGCACCAGCCACATACACCAAGGCTGGTGGGTTTGAACCCAGCCTGGGCCAGCTAGGTAAAGCAACAATGACAAATGCAACAACAACAAAAAAAATAGTTGGGTGTTGTGTCAAGTGCCTGTAGTTCTAGCTACTTGGAAGGCTGAGACAAGAGATTCACTTAAGCCCAAGAGTTTGAGGTTGTTGTGAGCTGTGATGCCATAGTACCTACCGATTGCAACATAGTGAGACTCTGTCTCAAAAACAAACAAACAAACAAAAAACAAATAAGATCAAGTGAGAACATAATAATCTAAATTTACACTCTCAAACACTAATACAAAGATCACTCCTCATCCAGAAAAGTCTTTATCAGTCTGTGAAGAATTGAAGAAAACAAAACCAATAACCAAGAAATGTAATTAAAATAAAAAAGCCAAATTTATTTGATTTAATAAATGTCTTTCATAATTTGAAATACCCATTTTACACAAACATGCACACATACAAACCCCTTTTTAAAATAATGTTTTCTTTTATTTTTCTTTTCCCCTTTCTTAGCAAATGATAAAACTGTGCTGTCTTACAAAGCGATCTGGGTATTGTACTGTTCTGTAAAAATCCTGTACAATACCCTAAATAAATTCAATGCAAAAATAACCTTTTACTTAAATGTGAACTTCCAAAGTTTTCTGACTCTTGCTGTCACTAGAAACGTTGCCAGGAGTCAAGTAACCAGACTAGATGTTCACTTTTGATTTCCCTTGATCACCTTCTAGTGAAGTGCAAATAATCATTACTATGCAATAGTTAATAGGGAAAAAAAGAGCATCGAGCGCTCTCCTGCCATCACTGGTAGCCTGAGAATGATCAAGAGGTGATGCTCACGAGAAAGCTGTATTTTCAGCATAAACTACATCAGCTTCTTACCCCAAATCACCTCCTCACATCTTCAAACACATCAGGTTTTCTTTTGCTATAAAATCCTCAATTCTACTTCCCTTTCTAAAGTACTTTGAACAGGACAGGAGAGAAGCCAGGAAGCAAGAATATAATATTTTGAGTGGTTTCATTAGCCACATTAAACACTCCCAATGGAACATTTCTTTATGCTAAGTGTATATTCACAGCTCTAAGTCCTTTAATGCCTATGAAGCTCATTTGTATGTCACAGCAACGTTATGACTTGGGTACTGTCATCAGCCCCATTTTCTGCATGGGGAACCTGAGGTTTACAGAGGTCAAACAGCCAGCCATGAGCACACAAGGTGTCGAGGGCAGAGCTGGGATTCCAACCCAGAGAGATAGGCTCTGGACTGTGCTCTCAATCACCATGCCCTGTGTCTTCAGAGTTTCCAACACCCATCCCATTTTACAGAGGGTGCCAAAAAAATGTAACACTTTAAATGATTTTATTTATCTATGTAATAACTTTTCAAAGTTGAACTGAAGATACTATTACTGGTCATGGGTGCCCAGCCATGCTACACATATCCATTTTACCTGCAGTTTGTATACTTTCGGGGAATGATCGATTTTACTTCCAACAAGATCTCTTAACAGGTGCATATGCTCTGTGGGCACCTTCAGTATTCAGCCATATGCCTAATTCTTGGCACTGGCACTTTAGTGTACCTTTCTGTACAATGTATAAGTCCAATTGTTGGGTTCATGTACAAGAGTGAGTGGGAGGCAAAGAAGTAAATCTCTGTACTGAGTGGTTAAAAAGAAGGGATGCTCATTTCAAAGGGCTTTGACATTGTAGCTGTGCAAGTACTACACTTGAAGAACATCCCCTTTGTTTCCAGAAGGCAATTGTCTTGTTTTGGTTCTTTTTTGACAATTAAAGATCAGAAAAAACAATTTCTTAAAGTCTTGAAAATAGCATTTAAAAATAGCCTCATAAATGCAAAACCTTTCTAAGATGTAGGCCCTCTTCTTGCTTACTCATTCCATTTGTATCTCTGTGAAAAGTTATCGTTTGGTCCCTATCTGCCAATACTCTAAACTGCTGTAGACATGAACACAGCAGGTGTGATGTCTCATTCTTTTTTTTTTTCTCTGTAGGGACGGAGTCTCACTTTATTGCCCTTGGTAGAGTGCTGTGGCATCACACAGCTCACAGCAACCTCCAACTCCTGGGCTTAGGTGATTCTCTTGCCTCAGCCTCCCGAGTAGCTGGGACTACAGCCGCCTGTCACAACGCCTGGCGATTTTTCTGTTTTGCAGTTCAGCCGAGGCAGGGTTTGAACTCGCCACCTTCGGTGTATGGGGCCGGTGCCCTACTCACTGCGCCACAGGCGCCACCCTGATGTCACATTCTTAATAGCTATCAATGGCGATCAGAACTTCAGATCTATCACTCACATCTCAGCTGCAGTGATGGTTAACACTGTCGAGGTCAGTCCTGTCTTCAGATTGGTAAAAGTGTCCAAACTGATTTAAAAACGTATTTCAGTGATAACGTGAAAGCCTCAAGGTTAATTAAACAATAACACACAACCGCCCCCAATATATATGAATCTCACATCTGGAGATGTCTGAAAAAAAATTTTTCTAAGATTCAATGGCAAAATAACGGGGTAGGGAGGCATGTAACGGTCTTGGCCGAGCAGCTGCCGGAGAGCTCAATGGCCCAAGGGACACTTACTTTTACCACGGTGACCAGCCCATCATTGCTGTTAGGGTCAGTCTGAATGGCGAACCGTCCCGTAGGGTCCCCGCCACTGATCCTGTACACTGCATTCCAGGCTTGTGTGTGAGGCTGATCCTTATCCGTCACAGTTAGATTAGCTACTATGACATCGACCCTATTCTCAGGGACTTCGCCATAAAACTGTAAGAAGGACAAAGCTCGGTCAGAAGAGCAACGCGGCCGTATCAGGACAACTTGATGGTCAACCATCCCACCTGGTTTTACTGCTCCATTAAATCTTTTTTCATCTACCCTAAAGGAGGACATGGGGAATCCAGGTAACCAAAAATACTGTCACACTTTCCAGTCGTCCATTTTCCCCCAAATTATGTCACAGATTCATTAATATTAAAACTAGCATCCATTCGTGAGTATCTGGGTGATTCAGGTGAGGTTGTGGGGAAAGATTTGCCTCCAGATACAGACAATTATATGCTGACGAAGTAGCATAAATCAGTGATATAGTAGTTCCTGCACCTGAAAATATTTATAACTATTTTGTTAGACACAGCACAAAGTCTTGCTGGGACATTTTTTTCCAGGCAGCATATTTCAGTAACTTTAACAGTCGACTTGGACACTACCAGGAAACCAATTACTTGGATGCCTTATTTAAAGCCCTGGTGACAGAAATGTCTGAGTCAGTAGCCGTTCTGCTATTAGCTGAAGTAAGTTCCACCTCGGTTTAACAATTTTATTATTCATGACGGAAGTTCTCAGTAATAGCCCACAGACCCCATGTTGTGTGAGTGGCAGCTGTACTTACTGTCATGGCGGTAAACTCCGGGGGATTGTCATTGACATCTGTGACCGTGATGACGGCCGTGGCTGTGTTGGAAAGGCCGTATGTGGGGTTGCCTTCCATGTCTGTAGCTTGAATTATTAACGTATACTGTTGCACTTTCTAAAGAGACATAAAGGTAAGCACTTAAATGAAACTAATTCCTCACCAAGACGTAACAGTTGTTCTGCAAATGGCTCTTTATTACACGCGGAGAGGACATCATTCATTTTGATTAACATGTCTTGAAATTTCCCAAGTGGAGTTTACTTTAACTTACGAAGTACAGGTCTGGTCCTTGTCTAGAGAGATTTAACTGTGTATATATTCACTTCTACTCTGCAGAGAGCAATGCGCTCCAGATGTGTGAAATTCACAGCTAAGCGGAAACCATTCCCTTCACCTGACGGTGACCGTGTATTGAAGCCATTTGGCTTGTATTTACATCCTCGCAGGTTAATCTCTACCTAGTTCAGTATACTGAAGACAACGAAGAATCTCAAAAGAGAGAGAAGAAAACGCATGCAATTTATAAAGTATACAGGCTCTCTTTTATATATTCACAAATACAGTCTATTCTAACAGGGCTGATACATATTTTTCCCTCATTCCCATATAAACTATTCCAAACTGCAGAGAGGAGATATAAGGTATTCTTAAACAAAGTGAAACTTAATTAAGGAGTATATGTTTATAACCTTAGTCCCGGACCATAGAAAGTATTTAATAATTGTATATTCAATGGATTTGGGCATATTGCTCATTGGATACAATGCTTTGAGCACAGAAATATAACTTACATAGATATGAATACATTTACATGTAGACGATCATTATCAAATAGGCATCCATTACTTTCAAATTCCAGGTGGACTGTTTCAAAAGGGAGCCAGACTAAGCTGTGACGTGTCTAAGGGAAAATGTTGAGATTGTCTAAGAAGTTGGACACTTGCTGAGAAAGTTTTTTTATCAGGAAAACCTAGCTGAAAACAGTCTCTAGAATCATCTAGACTCACTGCGGGAAATGGCAAAGATAAAAAAACAAAAAAAAAAAAACCTATAGATCATTTTCATAAATGTTAAAACATTCTGAACAATAAAATCCCCTTCTTCACACAAAAATAAACTGTCACTGCAAAGTGCGACTTTCCCTGATTCTAAACATAGCTAGCATTATGAATAGCCATTCTGAAGGGATTTCTGCAGCGTGGATAGAACAGACACAAATTGTAGCTTTTGAGTTAGTTGTCATAGGAAGGGGCCCGTGAAAGACAGGGGCCGGAAGGGAAGCCACACCTCCCACGCTAGGTTTTAAGTCTCTGTCCATCCAAGTGCCAATCTCTAGCAGTTTTTTATCTTATTTTTTATCTTCCTCAAAGAGAAATGTCAGATTTTTTTTTTTTTAAATAAAAAACTACAAAGAAATAGTGCTGGTTGAATCATTTGAATTTTTCACTATCATGCTAGTGTAGGCTACAACACGTCTCGCTGGTTTCTTTTTCCAATTAAGAGTGTCACTTTAGTGAGGGGATTTTGCAGGCCACTCAGTCCGGCTTCCCATCTGAAAACCATGGAAATAAAGAACTGTTATGACTTTTAAAATGCCATTTTTCTTAGCGGCTATTTGTGTAAACAGGTGAATATTCCAAAAATAAGAACAACAAAAAAAGAGAAGAAACGAAAAAATCGGAGCTTATGTTTTTAAAAAAGTAAAAAAAAAAAAAAAAAAAAAAAAAAAAAAAACCCATAGACCCATAGATAGTGTAAGAGGGGACAGTTCTTTCCTAATGCTTATTCTACAAAAAAATCTTTGAAATTATATAATTGCATGAGATAAACAATTTTCCACTGAGCTGCAACATTGGGATCAGTAGCTAACATTCCAAATTTCCCATTGCTTCAACCTAATCTTGAAATCTTTAAGTTACAAAAGAATATCTGTTACTTCTGAAATACAATGCTGGCTCTGTGCCTGGGGCTCAATGGGCTAAGGCGCCAGCCATGTACACCTGAGCTGGCGGGTTCGAATCCAGCCCAGCCCCGCCAAACAATGGCCGGGTGTTGTGGCGGGCACCTGTAGTCCCAGTTACTTGGGAGGTGGAGGCAAGAGAATCGCTTGAGCCCAGGAATTGGAGATTGCTGTCAGCTGTGATGCCACAGCACTCTATCCAGGGTGACAACTTGAGGCTCTGGCTCAAAAACAACAACAACAACAACAAATACAATGCCTTTTTAAGTATAGGAAATACTTAAATACTTGGTAAATAGCATCATCTCCATTTTTGGACACCTGATGGGTAAAATGATACTACATTTAGGAAGGAAGCCTTGACAGCTTATGTTTTCAACAGCCAAACTATTTAGAGTTTCCTGTCTCATTTAGTCATTGGGCATCTGGTTCTGAGTGACTGACGTTTAGATTCTCTAAGATTCCGACTTCTCGCCCTCATGATCCCTCAGCTGATCAAGAGAATTCTGTTTAAAAACTTCCTCATTCACACTTCTTCCTGTTCGAGGTGAGATCAAATCTCGACTCATCTACTTGAGGTAAACTTGCCTCTTTCACCAAAGCTACCCGGTCACGCACACCTGGACCTTTCTGTATTCATGTCCCTAAGCCTTGTCAAGACCCTACGTCACTGCCTGTGCTACTTCCCTCTGTGTAGACCAGTGGCTCTCAATTGGGGTGCTTTTGCCCCACCAGGGGACAGTTTTGGCTGTCACAACTAGGAGTGTGAATTATAACATCTACTGGGTAGAGGCCAGAGATGCTGTTAAATGTCCCAGGATGCAAAGGACAGGCTTCCCCCAAGAATTACCCAATCCTCAATGTCAAGAGTGTCCTGGTTGAGCAACCTTTGCCGAGAACACCCTTCCCTTCATTCTGAACCTGGCAAATGGGCAGCTTAAAGTCACCTCAGAGATGACTTCTGAAAATCCTAGAGACAGGGCTGCTGTCGCCATCCTCAGGACGCCACCTCGTCACTGCTCATGTTTTATATGACGGGGATCGGTTGTGGGTCTGGCCGTGCCCCATTTCACTCGTGGATGTGAAGGAGCTCGTGCCCAAATACTGTCCCCACAGTCTCTGCTCACGTTCACGCTGCTGGTGTTCAGCACGACGCCTGACACGGAACAATCAAGTCATAAATCAATGCTTTAGACCGTGGGCCCTCACCGGGGAACGGATGAGAAACTTTGGGCCATGCGATGCCTTATAAAAATCATCTCGGGTTAAGGAAAAACAGTATTTTAATTTCATGGGCAGCTATAATTTACTTATTAAGAAATATGCTGGGAGCAGAAACTAACTCCTTATTTCCTAAACTGCCGTGATTCATACATAATATCCTCAGTTCTGCCGTATCTTCATATTTCTATACCATGAGTCACTTCCTGTTTATCTTGACATTAACTCCCTTTTTTAAAGCTTAAATGAATTTATTCAAAGTACCACAAATGGCAGAACTTGCCATAAATGTAACTGTATAAAGTAAACAAAACACAATTCTTGGATTCCGTTAGTCTCTACTAGATGGAGTAGCCTCTAAAAGGCTGTGTTCTTCTGTTGTTCTAGAATCTTCTCTTCATGGACTGACTGAAATTATTATATATGGCACATGGCACACTTCTGAAACAGAGGGTTAGAGTGAGGCCAGCACGTGAGCAGCTGAGAATGTTCAGTCACTCACGTTTACTGAATGTATATTGGAAGCCAGGTAGTGCAGTATTTACTTGGAAAAAATAGTGAACAAAACCAGACATGGCTTTGCTTTCCTTCCATGATGGACCAGACAGAGGTGGACCACGGAACCAAAGGTACCAAAGGTATGTACCACATCATGGTCATTAAGGGGAAGCAGCAGCAATCAAGGAAGCCTTGATAGGGAAGCTTCTAAGCCTGGGACACGGAATGAATGCAAGAGGTATTTTTGAGGTAAACATAGAATTTGATGACTGATGATGTGAAATAGGAAATTCATCGTCAATCACAGATTTTTGGAGGAAATGACAGACTTGCTTTGGGACAGCTTGGGTTAGGAGATGATGGTTGAGTAATAATGTCACCAGGACTTGCAGGGAAGCACAAAGTGCTTTGGTGACCTTGTTCAAATTTTTAACTGCTACAGCCCACTTTCCTCATCTGCGAAATGGGGCTGAAAGTACTTCCTTATCTGGTAAGTCTGTTGTCTAGAACTCTTTAGTTGCATGCTTCCTATATGCTGATCCTGTTCTAAGGGCCTTGATAATAAAAAGCAATCCATTTTATTGAGATTGAACATTAGGCATCGGGCCCTGTGCTAAGTGAGAATCTTAGAAAGCAGGTGTTTTTAATGCCCGTTTTACAGATGAGGAAACTGAGGCTTAGGAAGGTAAAGAAACTTGCCATGGACTCCCAGCCAAGAGTGGCAGAGACAACACTAGAACCTCTGGGTCAGGAGTATGTATAATTAACATTCCTCTGTATAAGTGCCCTCCAAGGAAGTCAGAACACTGTGCAGAACATACACATCGTGAGCGAGGGACCAGGCAGGAAGCCAGATTTCAAACCGATGCGGGTGGCGTGGGAGCTGAGCAGTGAGTACAGCTGCCCCCTGGCGAAGTCGGATGCTGAACAGAAGGAGAAAGTCTCAAAACTTGAAAATGTCTCCAGGGTTCATGTTCAGGGTAAAAAGATAAGGAACATCTTGCCCCCTGGACGTCGAGATTCAGAATTTAGCTATAATTTCTATGTACGTATACAATTTCTTTGTATGTAGAAAGACAGGCAGAGACTACTGTGGATACTCAGAGACGGGGCTGAGGACTGGCTCTCAAAGGGTGAGGATCACCCTGTTATCTAGAAATGAGAAAGGAATATTTTAGGCGCAGGAAACAGGGACAGAAGAATAGAAAATGTCCTGTTTGTTCAAGGGACTGCATGTGGTTCTACAAGTGGTTTCGTGTCATTTGTTTACAGTGGGAGGCAAGGGATTCTGGCGGGTTAGGCTAGAGAACACCTTCAGGCCAAGGTCACGGAGGGTCTGGAACGCCACATGAAAGAGCTCTGACTTCATTTTGCAGGGCACGGGAGCCACTGCTCCACGGGGGAGACTCGGTGTGTTTGGTGACTATGAAGGAAATTATGGAGAAGGTCGGAACTGGGCATCACAGAAAACAGGAGAACACGCCTTCAGAACTGACCTGAGAGTTGAGGGCACAAACCGAAGGATGATTGGGCTTGGAAAACAGGAAGTATTGGTCTCTCTTCTTCTGAAGAGAAGTAAAGTGACTGTGTTTAACCAGGAGATGCTGCTGCTACCATGTGTGACAGCAATGGGGAAAACGATAGGTCCTGTTTACTTAGCACAGTGCAGAATGTTTTATGTGTCACAGCATCATGTCACGTTACCATCACCCCATGAAGGTGGTAATATTACTACCCCCATTCACAGATTAAGGAGCTGAGCTTTCAGCTTAACACAGTAAAGAGCTCAATAGCACATAACAGGTAGAGGCGGAATTCCAACTCGGTGAAGGGCTGAGTCGCCAGCAGTCCTGTCCAAAAGGGGGGAGATGGACACAAAAGTGGGGAATTGGACATGAGGAGAAAAGGCTGACAAAAAAAGAAAAAAGAAGAAGAAGAAGAACGTGCCAGGAATAGTCACCACCACGTCATGCGGTGGATATTTAAGAGATAAAAAAATTGGAGACTGGATAATGTGGTGGGTACAGCTTCAGGCCAGGAGATCCTGAAGAATTGATCATTTTAAAAAAACTTTCAGATTAAAGAAAAATAAAAAGCTGAATCTCAGTAAGCATTTTAATGATGAGGAGTTCAATCTCTTTAACAGTGTCATAAATCCTGGGAGAACGATGACTAAAATTACTTTTGACAGAAAGGAAACCGTGAATTGTAATAGAAATAAAAGAATTTCCAGCTTGCAAGAGGCCTGAAAAAGTCATCTATCTCAGATGGTTTATCTGAGATAGATACATTTTTTTGTCTCTGTTAAATGACTTTCAGAAAAGGAAGGTTTTCCATAATTTCCCTAGTAACTCATTGTTGTGTTTAATAATTTCACTTGTTAAGAAGCTGTTGCTCATACTGTTATCTAACCCATGATTCTCTAGTTTCAAATCCATTTCTGTGTCAGTTTCATCCAGAAGGTAGTGAATAGCTTCTCCATCTACTGGAGGATAAACCATGACTACGTCCTCCTTCAGGCTTTCATCACTGACACTAAATATGGTGTCTGATTTTTAAACATGACAACATGTTTAACATGACAAACATTTGGTCTGCTTTAGCAAAAACTATCTTTAATTCTCCATGCTTCTTTCTTGCCACAGAATGGCCAGTCTGAACGTGGTAGGAACATTACTGTACAAAAACGGGATGAAGCCCTATTTTTGTGTCTCACAATGGCAGTGTGAAAGAAAGAGAAATATTAGGATTATGAAATGAGCTAAATCTACTTGGTATGTGAGCAACCCAGCACTCAAGAGAGAATGTTGAAAACTGCCCCATATTCTCAAATAAATTATGGCATTCATGTCAAGTTTACTGGCATATAAAAATGGTTATTTCATACAGTGATGAAGAGGTGAAAGGACATACATGTTCCAAATATCACTAAACTAAAAGTACTACTGCAAAAGGTAAACACATTTAGATGCTCTCTGATGCAAAACATTCCTAGAAAACGTCTTGCTGACACGTTGGAAGTTAACAGGTATAATGTCATAGGCAAACATCTCACTCCTAAGTAAGGCTCTCATCTCAGAATTAAAGTCACCCTGATTGGCTCATATCACTGTACTATAGTTCTTCTAGCACTCTCTTGTGTATATAATTAATTGCAATAGTACTGTTTTCTTTCATGCAAATGAATGCTAGTCTAGCAAATAAAGTGTCCTAAAAAACCGACTCCTAAAGTCCTTGTCAATAATATTTTATTACAGTGGGTATAATGTTTCCTTCTGACATACATAATCAGGAGTCTCATTACAGCAAAAGCTGGCTCAGCCAGAAATGTACAATGCACAAATCTCTGTGAGTTGGCACTTTGAAAATTGACTCAAACAATGATTATGGTGGTCAAAAGAATGACCTTGAAAATCTGTAAGAAAAGAGTGGGGGCAGAATAGAGAAAGGATGAAAAAGCTTCATTGGAGGTGGAGTTTTCAGGAAAGTATGTAAAAAGAGCTTGAATGAGAATCTGAAAAACGAGAAGGTTCAAGATCAAGAAAAAGGTGCAAGGCATTCCTGGAAGAAGAACTCGCACGAACAGCAACACAGAAGTACACAGAAGTTTGGTGAGCTGCAGACTGTCACACTGAGACGACTCAGCTGGACTTAACGAAAGTGCCCCTTCCCTCTCTGACTGTTACAAAACACCGTCTTCCACTGCCTTCAACATGTTAGGCCTTTTCAACAAAGTATTATATCAGAAGTGTGATCCTCTGCATTTCTAACTTAAAATGCTTGTCAGAATTACCGTAGTCTGTTGAAACCTTAGTAAATTAATCTTAGAGTTAAGGGACCAGTTCTAATAAAGGAGATAATCTACTGTGTACTATATCAACTTATCCACAGGGACTACAAAAAACCCTAATCGCGCCCATGGTATTTGCAGCCTTGTGAAAAAACAAGTGTTAAAAATTACCTTAAGTGTATGCACATGTCACTTGGCCACGATTTTTAATCAATTCTGCACAAAAACCTTCGGCAATAAAGGAAACTGAGGAAATGTTAAGAATTTTCCAGGTTTGACACCAGAGAATATTGGCTTGACTTAGTCATCACATTGAACATGACAGAGGCTAGCAGTGACTGATCAGTACACATGCATCATTCAACCCGTCTGAACTTCCGAAGGTAATCATACAACAGAATTCTTAAGGAAAATTCATAGCATTTGAAGAATATTGTGTGTACATTCTTAACCTGGAGATAAAGTGCATGAGATACTGTGTACCTTTAAGATGAAACACAAATTCAAATCCCGCTGTGGGTTGACTTACTTCTCGATCGAGTCCAGCTGCCACTGTGATAATATCCCCCGTCTCGTTGTTGATTGTAAACATGTTGGGTGAAGGGGTGCTTGGAGCCTGAGACAGAATTCTGTACCTCAACATCCCATTGAGGGCATTTGGGTCGTCGGCGTCAATAGCAGTTACGGTCATCACATAGGTTCCTGCAGACAGTGCACATGGGAAATGAATGGTTACCCTGCTTTTCAGGGTCCCCTAAAAAGAAGGCGTATTTACTGTTTGGGTACGTCTCATTTGCACTTTTCATAACAAACATTCTCAAACATTTCGGTTCGATGGAAGACACTACCGGTAAGAATACTCACTTTCAAAATACGGATAGTATGGTCTAGATACTCGAAAGGCACACGAGACAGTACACATACGTATGAAGGCTCACTTCTGCCGTGGCTTAGAAGACAAACTCACTCTCCGATTCCAAGAAGGTTCGCGTCAGACCTCCATTTACATAAAATGCAAACAATGGCTAACACAGACACCGTTAGGAGCGTGTTTTACGGCTGCCGATCCTTTCCCTCTGTCTTATTTTCTTCCCCTATGCAATACCGTCAGAAACGACACGCCGACTGTGAAACTCCCCCGCGCCTCCGTCCCTTCCTGAGAATAGGCTGTGTGCGTAACGAGGCAGACTCCATTTCCTCTGGTCATAAGAGACCATTTCATGCATTACTGTTTTGGTACATTGAAGAGAGATTTGGCATTGTGGTTCATTATTTCCTCGGAGATTAAAAGAACACTGTAACCATCGTAGGGATTTCAACTTATTAGATATTTTGGGAAAGAAATCTATAAAGCATTAGGATCAAATTAATTCAAACGAGCTAGCTGAACTGTAATTTGGAAATGGAGTGAGAAATAGTTGCTATTTAGGATGGCTTATTCTATGGGATCCTTTTAAGTACTGAATTACAAAATTTTCTATCTCCTATGTTCCTCTTGAGTACTCTCCAAGCTCGGTTCTACTTTACAGCCTACACAGGCTGTTCTCGCTGGCTGTCACACTTGGGGCTCAGCATTAAACATGCTTCATCCTACAGCATGTCCCAAAAGTCACCCACAATGTTGCCATGCATAGGGAAAATGGGAAATTCTATCTTGATGTTCCCCTATTTACAAAATATTTATTACAAAATTTTATAAGGGTGGCCAACACGTAGAGGACGTTTTGTTAACTATTTTGCAATTATACCCTGTAATATTCAAACCTCTTTTTAGAACTTGTCTCTCTGAACATTACCCCATTTTTATGTGCCAGCTCTGTACTCGTATTTTTCAAAACAAAATTTTGTGTATTTGCTTGTTGGTTTTTAAAATTTCCTCTCCCCAGTAGAATTTAAGCTCCACTGGAGCAGGAACTAGCTTGTCACCATTGCAAATACAGGGCCAGAACAGGGCCTAACACACAGCACATGCATGATAAACATTCATTGAATGAATAAATTGTTTAAAAAAAAAAAAAAAGGATGTTTCAGAACCTTGAGCCAAAATATTGAACACGAGACAGTTTAACTGGATTGATTACATTATCCAACCTTGCCCAGAACCATATTTTCAAACTTACAGAAGAACCCCAGGAGGTACGTTCAAGAAATGTCTTTCTTCTAGTGATCACTGAGGCTGCCTTTTTTTTTTTTTTTTTTTTTTAAATAGAAACATCTAATGAGAGCCTGAGAGTCTTTTATTTATGGGTCACTTATGCATGCACATGGAAATTCACGGTCAAATGTTTAATAAACACAACTTTAACAATTTATTTTAACAACTTTTGCAAAGCAGTATTTTTATAAAGTCTGAAATAATAGAGAAAAAAGAAAAAATTAAAAAGAAAAAACAGCTTCTTCAGCCAAAAATCTCCGTTTATTTATCTTTAATATTTGTATGAGACATGTTTTAGTAAGGACGTGTTTAACTTGCTCCAATTGTACTGTGCTTTGAAACACCAAACAAACTTACCCTGAAAATGTGCCTTGGAAAGGAAGGAGCCAGAAGGGGCCGAAATTCCCGCACAGTCCCCGCCCTCCCTGTAGTTGCCCCTCACCCCATTCCTGAATCTTTTCTGAGGATGCAGAGAAACGAATTTGGGCCAAAAGAAGTATGCGGTTAAGGCATAGTTTGTTATAGCTATAAACTGACGTACGTATAAAGGAGCTATTAAACTCGTTTAGATGACAAAAGTATTATGTAATACAACTTTAAATGTTGAGGCTTTTTAAAAAAAATACACAAAAAAATTATTTAGCTAATCAAATCTCTCTGAACACCAAATCATTGTGGGAAGGTTGACCAAACATTTACTTTTACCATCTCTAAACTGGCTGTCTTGTCCACTAGTTTCTCAAACTAAGTAGGCCCCTCTGGTCGGGCGAATCCACTGTGACTGAGGCTGTGATGTTTTCAATCACCACTTTATGGTGGTGGCAAGAGGCTCTGGGAAAGTGCTATTTCTAGACCAGGGCACTTTCCATTACGCTGGCTGAAGAGAAATGCCGCAGGGAGCATAAGGGCCCCCCTCGGAGGAGTAACTGCCCTATGTAGCTAGAGGGCAGCAGTCACAGCTGTCACCAGGCACCTTCCTTGCTTCTGGTTTGACTTCACCACCTGCTCCCGGGCACATGAGGTATCCTGAAGACATTCCAATTTTGTTTAATGGCTGCTACGTTTCATATGATCAAATCTATACTTTAGAAACAGAGAGCCTCTGGCCTTCTGGGGTTCCCTTTCAAGCTGAACTGTTACCCATTAAAGTAGAATTCTGCAGTTTCTACGGGGTAGATCCCAATGCTGTGGTGCTGATCTATTTTTTAAAAAGTTGGGAAAAATCATTATGGGGGAATAAGAAGGATATTTTTCTGTTTTTCTCATTTCAATCAGTTTTCTCAAAGTCACCTTCTTTATTCCCTAAAAGTATTAGGAGAAAGAAAAGGACATTCAAGGGCTCACACGGTTTTCCCTTTCCTGGCTGGCAGAAGAGTGTGTCACGCTATCCCTCAAGTCGCCTCCAAATTATTAACTTACTTACCAGGCTTGGATCCCTCAGGAACTGTGCCGTTCCAAACCTGGTGCAAGAACTCAGGTCTGTTGTCGTTCATGTCAATGACATTGATGACGATGTCAATGGGGTTCTCCACTTGGTTTCCGTTGATGTCTACTGCGTGCGCCCGCAACTGCAAAATAAGTGGAAGATTAAACTATTCCGCAGATTTGTGTCTATGAGAAGATAATAGGTACAATAACAATGCTACTAAACAGCAAAAAGAAAACAACAGCTGAAAGACAAAAGCTGTTCTTCCATCCAAACCTTAAGTGAGGCCAAGTCCAGAAATCTAGGGCAGGTGTAATCACACAAAGCCACCATTCACTCCCTAGTAGGCATGGTGCTCAGAGCACAGAGGACTCCAACTCATTCAACCAATATGCAAGAGTGGGTCAGAAGCCATCAGCACGTGAAGGTGGGGGAAATTAGGCTTCGGAAGAACTAGAAAGTTTATGAAGGTTATACTGCTCTCTCTGCTGATAGAACACAGATCCAAAACCAGTTCCGGCCAGCTCCAAAATCCTTTTGCTAAGCCAGTAGAGATGACAGAGTCACAGTGATTAAAAATGTGGACTAGCACAGGGTAGTCACAAAGATCAAGAGAAGAGAATCCAGAAAGAGTAAAGTGTACGTAGGAAATTTTGACACCAGGTGTTTTTTTCTTAATGGTAAGAGTTGCTCATAAACATTAAAAAATACATGCATATATAAGATAGCTGTTTCTCTCCTCAGCCCAAGTTCTTGGTTTTATAGGGATTCTTCCAGAAATTTTATCTTTCTGTCCCTCTTTCCTTATTCCCTCCCTCTCTTTCTCTCTGATAGAGTCTCACTCTGTCACCCTCAGTAGAGTGCCAGGGAGTTGCCACAGCTCACAGCAACCTCAAACTCCTGGGCTCAAGTGATCCTCCTGCGTCAGTCTCCCAAGTAGCTGGGACTAGAGGCGTTTGCTACAACACTGGGCTAGTTTTTCTATTTTTTTTCTTTTTTTTTTTGTAGGGCTGGGATCTTGCTGTTGCTTAGGATGGTCTTGAACTTCTCAGCTCAAGAAATACACCCACCTCAGCCTCCCAAAGGGTTAGGAATACAGGCGTGAGCCACCGGGCCCATCTTACTTTTCTTTTTAAATATAATAACTCAGCTACTCTTGACGTAATATCTTCAAAATCTTTCTGTCCAGCATACAAACAACCCATTCCATTCTTTCCAATGACGTGTAGTATTCCATAGAATTATACATTTTTAAATGGAATAAGTCTGTGGTTTTCCCAAGTGTGATGCTGGCTCTTGGTTCCAGCTGAATGTGC
This sequence comes from Perodicticus potto, assembly GCA_963574655.1. Lineage (NCBI taxonomy): Eukaryota > Metazoa > Chordata > Mammalia > Primates > Lorisidae > Perodicticus > Perodicticus potto. The sequence goes on along the minus strand of CAUYRH010063235.1, from coordinate 52,631 downwards.
TCTATCAAGTTAAAGAAGCTTCAGCATATCTTTTTTTAATTTAGAGGTAATTATACACATGAAACTATATTACTGCCTTTTAACACCTACAGAGATAATCTTTTTTTCCTTGAGTTATTTCATACTTTATATTACATTAATAGATTCTTAATACTGAACGTTAATACTTGCAATTCTGCAATTAATTCTATTTTGTTATAGGTTTTGCTCTTTTAATGTGCAAGTAGGCGAGCAAGGAAGTAATAATTTACCCACAAATTGACCTGAATATATTTATTTCTTGAGTTTTAACCACATGAGTTCAGAGAGTGAGAATTCATATAGGAAGAGATACTCAAGTTTTTCTGTATTAAAAATGTTTATATTCGTAAATCAGAGTGTAGGTTAAATAGAGTCTGGTCTATTGTATGCTACCTTTATCCAGTTTCTTATAATGTTCTGTTGCCTCTGTAAAAGTTTCAGAAGTTTTACTCCTTTTTCTATCATTTAGAACAATATAAAAAGCATTCAGATAACCTGTTCCTTCAAGAATGGCTCCTTTGAGAGGAAGGTGTATCCAAAATTACTCAGTGCTCAAAACATATTACATTTCTCATATGTTTGTTTGTTTAGATAGAGGAGAATCTATTGTAGTTAAAAGAAAAAAAACTAAAACTTCAATACCGTTAAAAGCTGGTAGAAGTGCAAAAATCCAACAAATACATCAATGGGAAAAATAAATGTCTGGAAACAAACTTAGCATATGTGGGATATTAGTTTTAATGATACGTGTCTGTGATAAATTAATGGGGCAACTAACTCAAAACAGGTTGCTGGAACAACAGGCTTGTCATAAAGGAAGACGTGATTCTACATCCATCTCTCCTTTTGTTAAAATAAGTAGGCCAGGCATGGTGGCTCACACTCGTAATCCTAACACTCACTCTTGGAGGACAAGGTGGTTAGGATTACGTGAGGCCAGGAGTTCGAGACCAGCCTGAGCTACAGAGGAAGACCTCATCTCAACTAAAAATAGAATTGGTGGTGAGGGACTGTAGTCCCAGCTATTCAGCAGGCTGAGGCAGGAGAATTGCTTGAACCCTGGAGTTTGAGGTTGCTGTGAGCTATGAGGATGCCACTGCGCTCTAGCCTGGGCAATGGAGAGGGAGATTTTGTCTCCAAAAACAAAAAAAAAAAAAAAAAAAATTAGACACATTTTAAAAAATAAATTAATTGACTAAAATTAAAAATAAAACAAAAGCAAACTAAAAATAATAAAATGATAAAAGAACTCCTCCACAAAGATTAAACGGATTAAATGTAAAAAGTAAATACAACAAATAAAATTGGGGATACTGAGGTCTTAGAGTAGGGAAGGCCTTTATCAGCATCTCTGGAAGGCTAGAATGTATGAATTTAAATATATAGATTACCCTGTGCAAAAACTACATAGTACTATGGCAAAAATTATAAACAGAAACAACAGAAGAAAAAAATCAAACTGTGCTGAAGTCCCTAACAGACAGAAGGTTCTTAGTTAAAAAAGGACAAATAATCCACAAGAAAATTCAACGGAACACAGGAACGGGGCATTCACTATGACTGGAATATTATGCATGCATTAACAAAGTTGTGATCTCTACACATTTTACACACCACAGTGACCCCATTATATAAACTTGTGATTTGAAGGGATATATTTGAAGGCAAGTTACCAGTACAGAGAAATGAGATTTTGTGTACTAGATGTTTTCCTATCAAGAGTATTCATCCATTCTCTAAAAACAATAAAATCGTTTAAGTAAACCAAAAGGCTACACACAAATGCATTTCTTAAAACTCAGCATCGAGGCTTTCAGGCTAACAGAAGAGGCATTGGTAAACGCCGCAGACAATCAGGGGAGAGTCTCGATACAGAGAATTCTCAGCTGGTTGGAATCTTACATGAAACCGGGCTATCAGCTCACGATCCAGAGGCTTTGTCACGGACAGCTGACCTGAGATGGGGTTGATAATGAAGATACCAGTTGGAGGCTGGTCAGCTCCTGGCCCAGTCACGCTGTATCGCAGTGAAAGGTTTTTATCTCTATCGGACCTGATCTGAGGATCAAGAAAACAATCATATTAAGGGAGAGACTAAATGAGCTCATTTTCAGAGACGGCATAGCCACATGTCATGCCCCTTGTCAGTTACAGGCTCGTCCCATCTCTTCCCAGGAAGCCACTCACACTCTCCCATATCTGCTCTTCTACTTCGCTTCTTGGTGAGAGACTTCAAAAGAGGTGTCATCCAACACCAGAAAACACTGGGGGCAACGTTAACATCTAAAAAGCACTCCCTAGGCGCAGTGCAAAAAGTCACAGTTTAGGAGTCTCAGTTGTTAAACAATCCCATTCTACCCTGGGAGCTTCCATGTTAGACTATTTAACAGAATACCAGTTGTCCAGTTTAATTAAAATAAACATTCTTTATCTTTTTTTACATCAGTCACAAGAAGAAATAATTGTCTAACAGCAGTGTGAAATATTCTCTCAAGAAACTCTAATGATTATGATGATGACAGATTTTTGTGCCTGCATTGTACTAATCTTACTAGTTACAACCACAGCTTTCCATTTCAACGTAGCACCTAATGCTAACATTCTTCAATAATAACGAAGCTTACATGAAATAATTTTTAAAAATATTTTTATACTCTCAAAATTGTATCAATTATAGGCTCGCTGTCTTTTCCAAATACAACTATTATCAGGAAAATTAAGTCCAGCAGTCACAGGAGGCAGAACAGGGTACATAAGGTGGAAAAGGCAAGCAAAGAGATAGCATGGGTGGAGCTGAAATACTCCGGAGGTTATAATAAGACCTTTACTTATTAGGAACTCATACCTAATCCAGTAAGAGAATCTAGTTGTCCATTACAAGTTACAGTAAAATTCTGTTTTTCTTCTCACACTCCATTGAGAAAGCACCTGTACTTGGGGGTTGTGGTCACTGTTAAACTGATTTATAATGTATATGAAAACAAAATATACACGCACAACACAAACAAGTGGCTTTAAAAACAGCTTTCACTACATTTTGGAATGATAAAATGACCATATAAAGAAACATTAACAAATGGGAATATAAAAACATTGTCATATTGTCCTTTGGTAATAAATATTGCTAACTTTATTAAATATGCAACAATGTTTGTATTTTTTTTCTGCATCTGACCACGTGTACGCAGAGTAATAGCAAAAAACTTACTCCTCAGATTTGAAAGCCTATGGTTTTGTACTGCCCTAGGGATTCTGTGAGTGGTATCAGAGGTCTATTTTTTTTCCTTGAAAAACTTTCAAATGCACCTTGTATTGACATTTGTAGTCATAATTGCCCTTTATTTTTTCTTTGGTCCAAAAGCTATCTGTACAGAGCAAAGATCAGCACAGACAGCCCAGCTTTCAGACGGGGCAGGTTAGATACGTGTGTGCTGTGAGTGTGGGAATGGTAGGGATGGGAATGCGTCTTAGTGTTAGGGCTTGTGTGGTCCCAAACTGAACAAGTTTTACCATCCATAGCCCCCAAGACCCGCAGACAGCTCTACTTATAATAATACAAGAGATAAGAAAGGAACGTGAGAAGAGGCTTTCTACAAATACTGTAGAAATTCTATCTATAAAGAAATTTTCTTTTTAGTATATGCATGTCATAAAATCTACTTTGTAAAAAAAAAAAACAAATAGACAACATCTTTTCTAACATGCATTTGCCACCCTACCCTGACAAGCTCTTGAGGAAAAGGTCCTCTGGAGTTTTCTGGCAGGTTGATTGGAGGGATGACCCAGTCTCTCTTCTGCCTTTGCAGGTAGCCATTGTGCTTAGTCAACTGTCTCGGAAATACTATTTCTTCAACTTCTGGTGATTCCTTAGCCATAAAATAAACAAGACATTCCTGAGTACTTGGAAAAACATTTTCCAAAAGCACATCAATATTAACGAATATCTGGAAGCACAAGAATCACAATTTATCATGAACAAAATGTAAGCCTGGAGGATCTTTCCTTGTCCCTTTGTAAAAATAATAGAAAACTTTATAAAATGTTGGTGATACACTGTGCATGGTTTAAAAAGTACATTCTAAGCAACTCATCAGATGGCTCAGCTGCATAAACTATTTGCAGTTTCTATAAACCTTCTTAGATAGTAGTTGATACCAGGAAAAATTTAATAGTATTCTTTAATACATCTCTGATTAGTCTAAAACCACAGTTCAGGTAATATGCTACTGTACATTATATTCAGATCTTGATGTGCACAAATATAATTTGAATTCTAAGAGAAGTTTAATACATACTGCTAAGGAATGTCTCAAATATTTATGAGCCTATTAAATCCCACAGAATTAATGTTGTAATTATTCTAAACCTATGTCAGCCATGACGGATGCTACAGATGACCCACTTTGCACATTAGGTATTCATCTCTGCTGGATGTCAACATTTTCTTCTGTTTCTCCATCTATCTGTAGACACTTTGGCCATTAGCCCTGCTGCTTCAGTGCAAATATTCAAGCTAGTTTGCTGGAACACAGTGAATCAAAAACAAAAGCATCTTTTCACTCCATTAAAATGGTTACCAGTTTCTCACTTTGTATTACGCAAATGACATGACTACTCTTAATAGTTAATAGATTAACAAATTAAATTGCACATAATAAAACCCAAACACTGAGACATGAGATATAATTATATATTTTCTTCTGATGCATTCCTTGATATTTGATTTGGGATCTGGATATCACCCTTACAATTAATCAGAAGAAATGAATACCTGGGTTTCTTTCTCTCACAGTATACTACATATACAGAATTTAATAGTCAAAGTTTATGAAATCATGGACTTAAAGGTATGTAGGTTTGTCCCCACATAGTTGTTTTAAATTAACTCAAAGCATTGGAATATTCAGAAAATAATATTGTCAGACTTTCATTGAAGAAGTTATCATATTTTATTTAATATTCTTAACATGGTGACTTATACAAAGTAAGTGCCCAATAAATGTTTGCTAAATTGAATGGAAATGATGGTACTCAGTTAGAAAAATACCTCATTTATTTTATCCTGGCTCATAGCAGCTTCCACCAGAGGGAGTATATCATTCCTAAAAGTCATATTGGTAAGTATAAATAATTCATACCCCCCAATCTGATTATTAAGGGAAAAGACAAAAACTCAATACTCATTGCCAGAAAGGCTTTTCAGTTACTATTGTAAATCTGTTCTCCTCATCTAATAAAGATGACCGATGACATCTTGCAGAGAATTGTTTATTTTGTGGTTATATTTAACAGCTTGTAAAGCTTCTAAGAAATTTAAAACAAACTACTACTTCTGATTTAGATTAAGTTATAAATCCCAAAGTATAAACAAACCTTTTAAATACAGTTTCTGGTTGCTTAAAATATACTTAGTCTAAGTGTCTTAAAAGATTACAAACACAACAAAATACTGTTAAAGTGACTCAAGGTGATAAAAACTCTAATACTGGCCATCCATAAATGTGATGTCAAGCAACAAATAAATCTGACGTTTCGCAACAGTCCCACAGCCGTATCTGGATACTATACCTTGACTGATTCCTCTGTTAGGGTTGGCTGAAGGCTCAGTTTTACAGCCACTTGCCACTTTTCCTGGGTCTCTTTGTCTTGGGCGTATATGAGGAACTTGGAATGCTCGGAGGAGAGTGGAAAGCTTCTCACGGCATACACCATGCCGTCTTCATCGACCTTAAAATCTGCTGGTTCACTGCTTTCGTACTGGACTTTTCTTTTTCCATTGCAGTTGCTAAACTTCACTGTAAAAGAAGATACATCTATCAGTCTAATTAGATACAAAGGCAAAAAAACGACCACCTAAACCCAAGTCCTGCTTAGGTGAACGGATGAAACCGCAGTAGCACGAAACACAGAGGTTTCACTTTGATCTTATTACAGTCACTTTCATTGTACACAATGCCAATGGCAGCTCTGAATGTTGCCTCCCCAGCTCTTTATTCCACAGCCTTCCCCTGCTTTTCACACCGCTCTGGACACTGGGACCTTGGGTGTGTGCCACTTGACATCTTTCACTGATCCTGCTTCCCATTCCCTTACAAATGCCCACTGACCCTTTAGTCCCAACTTCCAAGTCACCAAAGGCAGAGCAAACCCACTGTTCGCAGTCTTTGTGTAGTGGTGTGAGCTGTGAGGGGCTTCAGGGTAAATGTTCTGACTCATGTTATATACCCTGCACACGTCTCCTGATGCAGAGTCTTAATATGTAATTTTTTGACAAATGCTTAAAAGAAGAAAGCAACACCATTACTAATGTTGAATGCCTACTATGCTCTAGAATTATAAGACCTTACCTTCATTAAAAGGTAAATAATTCACAATTGTTGTCTCTCCTGGCCCTTATAATAGTTCTGTTAAGCAATTATCGACTCTATAATTTTTCAAACTAATTGAAGATACAAGTGTATCTCAAAAATAAATTTTAAATTAAAAAGAAATCTACATTCTCAGAGTAGATGAATCAAAAAGATTCAGGGTCTAATCTCAAGCTTACATGCAATGACTTCCAATTTTAAAAATTAATGCTTTTTTAAATGCTCTGCCAGCTTATTTCTCAACCGATAATAAAACAAAAATTAAACCATGTACTTATGTGGAGCCGAACATAGTCAAGGCATAGTAAAATAATGAAAATAAAAATACTCTCTAAGGAAAATATTTCCTTCGAAGTCCTTAAATTGTTCTTTCTGGGAGAAAAAATTCTATGGAAACAGTAAGCAAAAGAGAGATCAAATGGAAACAAATTTTTTATTTCTGTAAACATCTGATGTTATGTCCTGACCACAAATATATAGGATGCTATTTGAAATGCAATTGATAGGTACATAGTATCAAAATATAATCATATATACCTTTTGCTTTTCTCAAGGCTCTAAGTCAAGTGTTATGAACCCTCCTTGCCCTAGGTCTGAGCTCAGGACAGTTCCTTTGCTTTCATTAGTAAAAATCCACTGAGACATGCCCCCAGGTCACAGCCAAATAACACAAATAACACGCTTATTTCCCTTAGTTACCATAAAATCCTTGATAAAAGTAATAAAATAATCACTGAATATATTATTTCCCATATAGTGCTATATATATCATCTTTCATATTTCAGTCATTTCAAGATGAATATCAAAGTTGTATCCCCAACTAAATTATGTTAAATCAAAATATTTGTCTTTGAAGCTGAAGTCTCCCAAAAGATACTTAATTACCCCATTTTCCAATGCCATGTGATTTAAAAGTAAAAGACTGAAATCTTTTCCATAGAACAAGGCCACCTACCCCTTGTATTTTACCAAAGACAGCCAAACAGAAAGTGAAATTGTTTTTTAGGAAGCCCACAGAGAAATCAAAATGAGAGACTTTTGCCATCTTTTGTATAAAAAGTACCTGTTTTATAGATCACAAAGGAATTCATGATACTTAAAAGCATGTAATATGAATCAGAAAAGACTATATACTTGTTTTGCCCACTGTTCTGTTAACCTTTACCACTAATCCTCAACCATTCACACCTGGATTGTTGCTCCTGGCCCCTGGTGGGTGAGGGGAGCTTCCCCCCAGCCCCTGGTCATGGTTGCACCCACAGCTACACCAGACCCCTGTGGCGATCGGCGGTTTTCTCCTCCCTGCTTAACATCTGTGATACCAACCATCAACTCTTCACTCACCCTAGTGTACATGCTCTTTTACTTCTTGGTCACCTTGTCTCTTCAGTTTCATTTACATCATTTTCTAAAACAAATTGTGCCCTGTTTTACTCACACAAATTTCTGCCCAAATTTATTTGATTGAGGGTCTACAGTCACCCCTCCTCCCACCTCACTGCTGCCCACGGCTCAGACTTACGGCTTTTTTTCTGGGACACACACCCATTTTGCACCCCACATCCCCAGAGCCACACCGTCTTCCTTGGGTGGGGGGACAAGCGGCCACCCTGGCGCCCTTCCCACCATGCCAGCCTACGCTCTCATTCAGGGTGGCTCTGAATTTTTTGTTCTATTTTAATTTTTGCATTTCCTGTTCATTGTTACATACTAACACTATTTTTAATATAATAATTTTTTTGGTAAATAGTTCCAATTTATTAATAATTACATGCGACTGGATCTTCTCTCCCTGATCAGACTATAAACTCAACTTTGGCTTCTTGAGAACAAGTCTTGGTACTTTTGTTTCCTATTACACTCAATGATGACAGGGAAATAAATGCTTGTTCAATATCCATTAATGTCTTACCATTTTTCAGAAAACTAGGAAACTGTAAAGAATGCAAGGCCTACTATAGCACCCTGCAGCAACAAATCCATAAAAAAGCCCAGGGACGGGCGGCGCCTGTGGCTCATTGAGTAGGGCACCGGCCCCATATACCAAAGGTGGCGGGTTCAAACCCAGCCTTGGCTGAACTGCAAAACGGAAAAATAGCTGGGTGTTGTGGTGGGTGCCTATAGTCCCAGCTACTCAGGAGGCTGATGCAAGAGAATCGCTTATGCCCAGGAGGTGGAGGTTGCTGTGAGCTGTGTGATGCCAGGACACTCTACTGAGGGTGATAAAGTGAGACTCTGTCTCCATAAAAAAAAAAAAAAAGCCCAGGGACTGCAAATAACTTGGCTTTGTATTAGCTTATTGATAGAAGAAAATAAATTCATATTTATGGAATGCCAGTATTGAAAACAAAAACAATTAACATCGTGTTACATATGTTGACCTTAACAATAACCTCCTGAGGTGAGAATCTTTATTTCTGTTCTACTGATGGAGAAAAAAACTCAAGAGAGTCATTTTTGCCCAGGATTGTTTGACACTTTTACTGTTCTCTGCCTATAAAAGCTGTAAGTCATCTAATGCATGACTTAAGTTATTTTTTATTTAAGCTGTCACCCTCGGTAGAGTGCTGTGGCATCACAGCTCAGAGCAACCTCCAATTCCTGGGCTCAAGGGATTCTCCTGCCTCTGTCTCCCAAGTAGCTGGGACTACAGGCACTTGCCACAATGCCTGGCTATTTTTCGGTTGCAGCCATCATTGTTGTTTGGTGGGCCTGGGCTGGATACGAACCAGCTAGCTCAAGTGTATGTGGCTGGCACCTTAGCCACTTGAGCCACAGGCGCCAAGCCTGACTTAAGTTATTGAAACGTAAGGCTTTAATGAAAAATAAGATGAAAGAAATAACAAAGAGGTTTGACAAACGCTTGTGAGGAGAATAATTCCAAATTTGGGCCTGTGAGTGTACCATAGTCAACATAATAATGAAGTGGCAATTCTTAAGTCGGAGAGTTCCTTGTATGTCCTACAGAGGGCAGTAGCTGGAGCCTCTTCAGGTGGGGTGATGGTGTGACAGCCAGGAGTCATACTCACTGGTACTGTGGCGGGGTCTGTTAATGTGGCCCTCAGTTACCTTTTAGATTCAGGAGTCAGAGTGATCAGGAGAAAAAGCAGAAGGCCTTTGAAAAAATGCATTTGCAAAGAAGAAATGCCTTTTCCTAAAGGAGGTCACTACATATCTTATGAACCAGAAGAGGTTGATCTCAGAGAATCTGACCCTAGAGCAAACACGTTGTTGTAGGAAAGTGTATAAAGATCAGTCATTTATTAAAGTGAATTAGTTTTTCAACCACCCTGTGCCCTTACCTATAAGCAAGATGAATTGCTTTAGTATATCTATTATTACAATTAATGGGTTTTTAAACAAATGCTAATTCTCATTTGCTTGAATATTAAAAGAAGCAAAACTTTTGAAATTGTTAGGGCGCAACAAAATGTGTTGTAGTACATAATTCCCTAGGTACAGTCCATCAATACCTTGGATAAAAAATAAGTCAATTATCAACTGAAAAAATTTTCCCCTGTGAAATATCAGTCCTGGCTCCAGGACTCCTGCCCATGAGTGCGTTACAGCTATGCACTCATCAGTGTTAGCCATGCCTTAATGTTTCCAAGCTGCACAAATGAAGAAGCTTACTCATTTCTGCTGGGAGAATGGGGACCGAAGACCCCCTTCTTGGCAAAGGAAAGCACCCCCAGAAAAAGAGGGAAACTAAAAAGTTAAGCTGAGTGAGTCGGAACAAAGAAAAGTCAGCTAGTTTACGTTTAAGCTAGCCATTGCTAGCAAGCTTCCTGCCTTTTCTGAAATTCTGGCCTCTTGGGAATACAGCTTACAAACACCCCTACTGGGTCTGTGAGCTCTCTGAGGAAAAATGGTCATAGAAGAGGCTATGATAGGACCTAGAGAGATACTGGGTCATCTCCTGCCTAGTAAACAGGCAAAGCAGATACCCATTGTGGAGATTTGCATTTGCCTGGGGCAGAGATCAAGGGAGTAGCTCGAGCCCTGAGATGTGGGCAGAAGAACTTACATCCCTTATCACAGAGGAAGATCCTCTGTGGTGGTGATGAGAGAATCCTCCCTCCCACCAATCCCTCAGAGGAGATTAATGCTAGTGTTTTACTCTACACGGAGCTAGTGGAGTTTAACACCTCTTTAGAAATCTCTGTGTGTGATTTCCAGCAGGAGGCTCTCCCATCCAAGGCTCAGATTTCAGATTTCTGAAGGCTACCCTTAAGGTTAATAATAGTAACAATAGGAGCTGGAAAGCTCAATCAGAGAAACTGCTATTTGTTGCCTCTCCCATCTTACCCTCTGGGCAAATAGATGTCAATAAAATCAGAGTGGAGCAAACACTCTGGGCCATTGCCGGAAGCCCCCAACGGGCAATGGACCCCTGAGCTCCCACCTTTAATTCTACTCTATGTCTCATGTCTCTTTCTTTACTGTCTATTACTTTCTAACTATTTCTTCAGTTGATCGCCCCAGTTTCCATAGGTCTTAGCAGACCCTGCTCCTGGGGTGAGACCTCAACATTTGATGTCTGACTTGGGGCTTGACATTTGGAGCCAAAGGACACATTCTGATGACTAATATGTGTGTGTTCCATTTATTACCCACTGCTCAACTTTTGTTGCTTCTTGTCTTGTTCACTTATGACTTAGATGCAGCTAGGAACATTTTTTCAAATTTGACCAGATTCACCTCTGCCCAAGGATCGAACACTGCAGTTTATTAAAGAAGGGTTTTTTAAATGGAGACTTAAAAGTTAACAGGAAACGTGTGGAAAATTGCTATGATATAGAATCTTTGCTACATGACTAATATATATTCATAATTTACAAATTGTATTTGAAATTTCCAGTCTTTCAAAAAAAGGTCTTCAGGTTAAAAATAAAAATAAATGAACATAGACAGAAATCACTTGGAAGGGAGAAAGAGATACAATTAAATTTAAAATTGAACTTTGAAGGTGAAAATAAAGCAAATACCATGGACCTCCGATTCTTTTTTTTTTTTTTTTGCAGTTTTTGGTCAGGGCTGGGTTTGAACCTGCCACCTCTGGCATATGGGGCTGGCGCCCTACTCCTTTGAGCCACAGGCACTGCCCAGACCTCTCTGATTCTTTTGTGAAGAAATATTTAGTTCATTAGAACCAGCCTGTTTCTGTCACTAAAACATTTTCGTTTTGGATGGTAAGTAAAAAGCTCTGAGTAACATAATGGGGAAAAAAATACATATATATATATGTGTGTGTGTGTGCGTGCACGCGAGTGGAGAGAGAGAGAGACATAATTTCACTCTGTTGCCCAGACTGGAGTATAGTGGCATTGTCATAGCTCACTGCAACCTCAAACTCATAGGCTCAAGTGATCTTCCTATCTCAGACCTCCTATCTCACCCTCCTGAGGAGCTGGACGGGCACACGTGAACACACCCAGATAATTTTTCAATTTTTTTTATATACATGGGGCCTCCCTATTGCCCAGGCTGGTCTCAAACTCCTGGACCCAAGCGATCCTAGCCTCTGGCTTTGGCCTCCCAAAGGGCTCACAAGTGTGAGCCACTTTTACTTTTCAAAACATGAAGCTATTTTATCATTTTAAAAAATACATGGCCTTTCAAGGAGAGCTGAGGACAAATTAATCTTAAATGAAAATATGTGCTTAGCAGTGGAACCATTCCATCTAAGACTGTAACGGTGGATACATAACATTGTGTTTTTGGCAAAATCCATAGAACTGTACAACACAGAGAATGAACTCTATTACCTCAAGTCCAACTTTAGTTAATAATAACGCATCATTATTGGTTTGTTATTTTTTAACAAATGCACCACACTCCTGAGAGAAGTTAATAATAGGGGAAACAACAGAGGTGAGATACACGAAACTCTTATTTCCACTCAGTTTTTCTGTAAAGGTAGAACTGGTCTAAAAAGTAAAGTTCATTAATTAAAAATAACATGTTTCTTTCAGATGAAGATCAAAACTTCCAGCTGTTATTAGCTGGCATCTGAAAGGGATGGATAGTTGTCTGCTTGTCAATATCCTCACCCTATCCTAAACACGACTTTCAGTGAATCGCTTCAAGCTGGTATTTGTCAGAGCTGGATAATACAACTGAGTCAATAATTTCACGTAATTATCCTAAGAATGCAGATATTGAGTTGGTGTTTAATAATATTCATGTTATTTTATCAGACACATGTATATGGAATTCTATTATTTTAAAAATAATCAAAGAACCTGACTTAAAATGGTTTTGATGGAACAATCTTCCTTACATTAAAACATTAATTTTGCCATAAAAGTGGAGAAAAGAAAATACATCTCCTTAAACAACTAAAAGAACAGGAGATTTGATCTGCTGGATTAATCAAGTTTAAAACAAATCTACATACCATTAAATGAGTATGGCTAAAAGCATTGTAATATTAAGCTAGAAATTTATTATTGGAGCTATTGCATAATTACCATACATAATATGCAGTTACTATGTTCTAGCCTACATAAAACTTTGTTAGCATTATTAATATGAAATTAAACAACAGGGAAATAATTATTTTAAAGTACTTTTTTACTCTTAAAGCAATACCTCAAATTAATGTTAACCATGAAGCCATAATATCCTCATAAAAAATTAACAGAAAACCACAGATCTTATATGTTAAATGTATTAGCAGTTAATAGCACTACATAAACCATATGAGTGAAAATCTGCAAATACTTACATGTGGTTTCTAATATTTGTTCAAGTACAGCATCACACCATATTTAGAAACAATTATAAGACTAAAGTATTTTCACGCCGAAATATGCCTTGATACTGTATTGTTTCCTTTCCCACATTGTTTATTTGCAAAACCATATTGGTAAAACAGAGATACTTTCACAGGGTTATGATACCCTTCCAAAGGTAAAACATTTATTAATGAACTGGATATCCATTAATAAAGACAGAGAAGGGAGGAAGGTAGAGAGGAGCTGTCTTAAAGGTATTTCTCAGTGTTTTCATGAGTAAATTCCAATGCAGAATGGTTACTAAGCTTGCTCACAAATCTAAAAAATCTTAGTTTTTCAAATTAAAAAAGTCATAGTGGACAGGAACCATCTGGAAAGGAGGGAAAGGTATCCAAGGGTATGATTTAAAATCAGATTTAAAATTAAACTTTGACATACATCAGCTTCACGTATGAATATGAATACTTTAACATATTCATTTGCCTCTCTGCATATGGACTCTATGGAAGACTGTTTTGATTTTTCTTTTAGAATAAATAATATGTTCAAGGATTCTAACAAGTGCTAATAACAAGCAAATTTACTGCTGCCTTAAAGGCATGTATGCGGCAACTTCTCAGATGTAATACTCTGCATGTTGAGAGCTATCACTGTGGGCTGTGACATCCATCACTGGCTGTCCTGACAGTGTTATGCAAACCCGGCTCCGTTTCTACTTCTCTGGCTTGACTGGTTCCCAGTATACTGTTGATGGTGTACAATACACATCAGCTAGGGAAATAAGAAATTACACAAACGCATGAGGCGATTTGGCATACAGTATTTAATGTGAAACTTTATTTTTAAATAACGCTTTTAAAGCTTGATCAGCGAGTGCTATACTTAAATCTCATAAGAGACTTTTCTTTTTTACTTTTTGCTTAAGAGAAATCAAAATTACTGCTCAAGGCTGGTGCCTGTGGCTCAGTGGGTAGTGCACCGGCCCCATGTATCAGGGTGGTGGGTTCAAACCCAGCCCCAGCCAAACTGCAACAAAAAAATAACCAGGCACTGTGGTGGGCGCCTGTAGTCCCAGCTACTTGGGAGGCTGAGGCAAGAGAATCGCCTAAGCCCCAAAGCTGGAGTTGCTATGAGCTATGACAGCAAGGCACTCTACCGATGGCGACAAAGTGAAACTCTGTCTCTAAAAAAAACAAAATAACTACTGCTCAAGATGGCTAGTCTGGGTTATAGTGACCACAGAAATTTGTCATGTAAGTAGCTTCATTTGATCGCTTCCATGTGCACATAAAATGTTTAGCTCATACGTGAGAATGATGATAAGGACACAAATTCTAATTTGAGAGGATCATCATTACATTATCAAATCAACATCTTAATCATCTGGGGAAAGATTCTAGTGACAGTGAAGTCTCTTCAGCTTTTAGTCTTAAAACTATCCATTGTATTGGGAAAATAAATATCTAACATGAAAAACATAAAAATTAAACATAGTCATCTAAATTAAAATAATTGTCATTTAATTTAGTAACTAAAAGCTTAAAAATATACAAAATGGAATTTTTTAATGATATGCCGTTGGATAATCAAAAAGTATTTTGAGAATAACCAATTTTTGGAACTTAGGGTCCTCTTTGGTAATTTCATAAATGTTGTGTCCAGAGAAACCAACTAATTTAGTTGAAATAAATTTATTTCTAAAAACTAATATAAATTTAAAATGATATAAACACTTTAATTGAAACATATAAAATTATTTATTTCCACCAAGAATAAAATACAAGAATAATAAGATTATAATAACAATAATAAGAATAAAAGTTCTGACAAAGTATTAAACCTAAAATCCAATAGGAAGAAGGAAAAAGTGGATAAAGAAAAAGAAAGAAGGAAGAAGAAATAAACAATTGATGAAAGTGACAAAATTAATGATTTTCTGATATGAGACAAGAACATTGAATGGTACAATGTATACATCCTTCAAAAACTTCCGATTGCATTTAGAGAGAGACATAACAGAGCATTCAAACATTATTTCATATCTTTTAAATTTAATTTTTAAATTTATAATTAACACATAATTGTACGTACTTATGGAGTATTATGTAATGTTTCAATGCATATGTATATACATATATAATGACCAAATCAAAGTGATTACCATATCCATCATGTTAAATATTTATCAGTTAGAAAGGAAGAGTAAATTTTGGTGTTGATTATCCAGGAAGGTGGCCGTAACAAATAACAATGTGGTGCATGCATACTTCAGTATAGTTAGAAGAGAATAATTTGAACATTATCATCTCAAATACTACTTAAACTGTTGTGAGCTCATTTTTATCTGTTTAATTGTAAAAAGATCTTCATATTTTTATCATTACAAAAAAGGCCACGGGCACATGAATTCTAACTTGAGGGGTTCATTATTATACTAACTAGTATTTTAATCATGTGGTGGTATGGGTTCTAGTGAGCCTGACGTCACCAGACTTCACGTGACCAATAAATATTGTGGGCCAATAAACATCTTATAAGAAACTGTGTATGAAATTTTAAATAGTAGAGAAGAGGTCGCATGTTGGTAGGCTTAGTATAGAGTTCAGACATGCTTTGCTTTGAGCCAAGCAGCATTTTCTTTACTTTTTCTTTTTTCTCTCTCTTTTTTTTTTTTTTGTAGAGACAGATTCTCACTTTATCACCCTTGGTAGAGTGCTATGGCATCACACAGCTCACAGCAACCTCCAACTCTTGGGCTTAGGTGATTCTTTGCCTCAGCCTCCCGAGTAGCTGGGACCACAGGTGCCCGCCACAATACCCGGGCTATTTTTCGGTTTTTGCAGTTCAGCGGAGGCTGGGTTTGAACCCCCCCCTTTGGTATTTGGGGCCGGCACCCTACTCAATGAGCCACAGGCGCCACCTTTTTTTTTTTTTTTTTTTTACAGATCCTCACTCTGTCCCCCTGGGCAGAGTTCCAAGGCTCATCAGGTATCACAGCAAGTTCAAACTCCTGGGCTCCAGTGATCTTGCCTCAGCCTCCCAAGTAGCTGGGACTATAGGCGCCTGCACAACACCCAGTCAGTTTTTTTTATTTTAGAGACGGTTTTCACTCATGCTCAGGCTAGTCTCGAACTCCTGAGCTCTTGTAATCCCAGAGTGCTAGGATTACAGGCGTGAGCCACCCCACGCAGCCACCATGCAGCATTTTCAATAAAATATAATAATTTCATGTTCTTCTGATTCGTTTACCTCTCGTGAGAGGTCAGGTGATAAAACTACTGCTCTGATTTGCTCAATAAAATGAGACTACTCAAGTGCTGTCTAAAATCTTGTCCTACTTCTTTCCTTTGATTTTCAACTACCTAACTCTCTACTCCTAGTCTGTAAAGAGAGGAAAAGCTATATGGACCAAAACACAGCAGTGGCTTGAATCAGTTTAGACATCTTGGTGCTTTCTTTTGAAAATGGGAGTGGAGGTCGGGAGTGTTCTTTAAGAACTGAAAAGCAGATATAATGAACACGGGTAGCACACCTGCAACCCATTCTTGGCATTCCAGCTGGGAAACCATCACCTCTTTTGCCAAACTGCCAAAACACTAAGCTGTATGGAGGTATTAGTGATTCTCAGCCCTATCTTCCCTCTTCCCTACTTCCTAGACATTCAGAAAGATTACAGGGTTCTCTTATCTCCTTTGACGCTGATGTGATCATGTGGCCAACAAAATCTGGAAGTTGAAGGGACACATATCACGGCCCAGCAGAAGCATTTAAAAGTTGATGGCCTCTTCCCCTGCAGTGGCAATTATGAAATGATGTGTCCAATGGTGGGAACATGAGATCAAGCTCCCAAGCCGAGCGAGCTGCCCCACCCTGTGCAGACTGCCCTGAGAGTCGTCTGTACTCACAGTGGACTTTGCCTGAATGAGAAATCAACACTTCGGGGTTTGCACAGAAAACTGGTGGTAAGTGTTAGTGCTGCCCATCCAGGCCTACCGTGTCTGATAAGGCCTCAACCTGAGCGACCTAAAATTCTCTCAAAACAACAAAATGAGGACAAAATGTCCATAAAAATGAAATAAGTCAGAATCGATCTTATAGTAGGTTAACTTCATAAAACAAAAATATTTTTATTCCTAAAAGTCTTGATATTCCTCCACCGAAAGAAAAGTTACACAATTATAATCCTGCTAAAAAATGTTATGAAATCTAGTAGAAAAGTTGTTATTCCAATTCCTTTCCTGGGAAAGTCATGTAATATTTAACTACCACCTGTATACAAGTTACCACAAATAAAAGAAAGAATAACGTGCTATGATATTCTTCTGTGATAATGAAATTGAAAAAAATTAAAATAACATTAGGACGATACAGAGAATGATTATGACTTCAAAATTACAAAATTTCCGTTTTTCTGTAGACCAATGAAGCTATGCATACAATTTTATCTTTTAAACTACTGGGAAACCAGTAAGTTTACTACATTTTTCCTTGTGCGTATTCTTCTAAGAACTCAAAAAATGTTAAGCTGCTCTTCACTTCATTGATATGCTTCCTCCAGGCCCCACTATGCCATGAAATCCAATGGAAATCCTTTCTTTTGACAGGATCCAGCTTAAAATATATAAAATCATCAGGACTCAGTCAGAGTTATTCTTTTTGCAGAATCTGCCTATTAACAAATTACACTGAAACATTGCTACCTCTAATTAAATTACTCTCTCAGAGTACAGATGGCATTGAAGCTCCCTTTTCCCAACTGTATGGTTATTAGTCTCTGAAATTTGATGCAATTTAGTTAGCCTCATATTTCAGGCTACTTATGTCGACAAAGGAAAACCTAATTCTTAATTTTTGTAACGGTGTTTTGTTAATTTTTAAAGGAAAAAAGTTTCAACATAAACTTTATTAAAAACAGAAACTCTTGGTAATTGGAGTTTTCAAAACACCACTATACAAGGAAAAATTAAATAAAACTAAACCTACGTCTCAATCAATTTCCAAAATGTATCACAGAAACCAGAAAGAGCCGATGTGTCCCCAGAGTTCCCAACTTACAAATAAATACACAGGTAAACGAGGGTATGGAACAGTTACACGGTTTATGAAACCTGAATAAAAGAAAGAGGTACCTAAGACATAATGTTCATTAAGCAAATAAGCCCTCCTGGATGGATGTGATATTACATTAACTGAAACTGAAGTCCACTGAGCTAGTAAAACATCACTGCAAGCTCGTCACTGAAAGTAAAGTTACAAAAAAGGAAAAAGCATGAGGCTTTACCCTAAATATTGAAGACCATTTCAGAAGTATTTATTCTTTTAGAGAAAAAGATCATGATCACACATGAAATAATAACCACGTGTATAAAACAGCTTCTGGAAACTTACCCCCCAACAATGTACAACTTATGGTTTAAAAGCTGAATTCTACATTTTTACTGCCAATCCACCAAAAAGATTTATCAGCTGACTACCTGCTGGAAAGAACTTCGCAAACAGCAAAGCTGGACTGCTGACAGAAAGCAAACTACAAAAATTTAATGAAAACAGCAAAATCCTGCTATTTCTAAGGGCTATCTACATTTTCTGAACATTAGGAACATGATGTGTATTAAGTATTTAATGAATTTGGGCAATGTTACTGTTTCACAAAGGAAATTAAGTTATTCGAAGTAATTACATAAAATCTCTAAGCTGCCAATACAATTTAAGTACTAAAAGCAATGGAAAAATTCTAATACGAATGCACTGATGCCTTATTATTTGGGAGACACCACCATAAACACTGGGAAAAACCCCAGGGCCTCCGGGGCTACCTTTTTATGATTGCCTTTGTTCACCACCTTCCAACTGTTTGAAGAATTATTGTGCTAACCCTAAAAAGCTGCTCCAGCAGTGAGAAGTATTTTGCCAGCAACCTAGAGGGATGGTATTTCTCAGATCCGGTTCAGCTCACTCTGGTCTGACACACACAGTCACAAGCAAACGGAGAACAAGTTATCCACGGCACATAATGAGAAACGGATTTCACTTTTAATGGAGTAGCAGAAACAGTAATAAAAAGGCTATTGAAAGATTATTTGATTTTATACACATATGTATATGCCTAAGTTGGGTCATACTCTTTTAAAAGGCCAGTTTACGTTTAAAAATTATAATTTATTCATCCCAAATTTTGATTAGTGTCCTGAAACATGGTTGTATCAAAATGCCATCACTGGTTAAAGAAAAAAAAAAAAAAAAGAAAGAAAACAGCAATAACCAAATCCTCTTCAAAAATGTTTCCACCAGTTTACATTTAAAAATTGTGATTTATTCATCCTCAATTTTGATTAGTGTCCTGAAACATGGTTGTATCACAATGCCATCACTGGTTAAAGAAAAAAAAAAAGAAACCAGCAATAACAAAATCCTCTTCAAAAATGTTTCCTCCCTGGGGTGGCACCTGTGGCTCAGAGGAGTAGGGCGCCGGCCCCATATGCCGGAGGTGGAGGGTTCAAACCCAGCCCCGGCCAAAAACTGCAAAAAAAAAAAAAAAAAAAGTCTTTGTCACAGCCCGAAATGAACATCCACCTCTATAAACACACCAACTCAGCAATGTGGCTGCTGCTTCAACTGACAATAATGAGCTTTATCCTCGTTAATGGGCTGACATTTCCTCTTGGAGAAATGATTGCACTTCCATTTCACCATTCTCCTTAATTATAAGCAAAGTGAATGGCATTAACTGCCATACCTCGTAACTGAGCGGCCGTCTTAGACACACTCCTGCCCCCCACCATGTGATTTATCTGGAAAACCTCTTTGGTGCATGAGCATGGTAGGATTGTGACCAGGAGAATTAATCCCGCTCAGACCCCTCCCTCAGTGCCACTCAGCGCTCTTTCTCCATGTCCAACTATGAGGTGGACTCCTGAAGGGTCAAGGTATCATTAAAGATTCCAGAGATAAAGATTTTCCACATTTAATTCTCCCTGTGTAAATACACAAACATGTATTAAAGGATTTTCATTACATTAACTAAGATGATGTCAAGCCAAGTTTCCTGTGCCCGTATTATTTACTTCCCACTTATCATTACCCACTCTGTACGTATTAGCTACAATAAATCGAGTTAGGCTACAACAATATCCTTATCCTGTCCTGATAAGCAGACGCATGTGCAATAAGCAGACTGGCCTGAATTACGTCCTTTTGCCTAAAAGCCCCAACCATATTAATGTTTCAGAATAATATATTAAAAATGCCATTTTTGGAAAGCTAACCTATGGTAGACATTTGCCTTACACAGCATCAAAAGTGAAAGAAAACAACAGATGTGAATAACGGAGACAATGAGAGAAAAAATACAGGCCTAAACAGGAATGTTGGAAGGTCTATTAAAGGTGAATTTCGTTGCCTAAGAAAATGCCACTTTTTTACGTAAAGGATACAAAACCAAGGACAGATAGAAACTTGAGGTTTGAAGACTTCTGGATACATTGCACCATACAGTCAGTCCACATTTTTGAAGTACCACCTTGTTCCAGATATACAGCAACAATAATAAAATTAGAGTTAAAGAGAAAAAACAAACAAACGAACAAAAACTAGCCGGGTTTGAAAACAAGATAACTATGGCTGTGGATCAGCAATGAACCAGTGTAAACTGCCACCTGGATAAGAAGCAAGCAGGTGCTACCTGGAAGCGTTGTAGGGAAAAGGGGTGTGGGGGTGCTGGGAAGCTGGGCACAGCAGCTAAGATGCCACTTGACTCTGAGGCATGGGGCTGCCACCATGGATGAGGCTGGAGTTGTGTAAGAGCAGATAGAAAGAGAGATGAAAACAAAAGCGCATTGATGATGAGCCTGAAATTCCCAAATTACTACATATCAAGGCTGAGGGAAGCCAATAAAATCAGCAGTCAGAACCCAACACACCCTGAACGAAACCAATTCCAGGGAGTCCTCTTCTGGTCCCCCCATCTCACTGAACACTCCTTCTCCATCTCCTTCATTCCCTGAGAGTTTGGACTATGACCATCACTCCTCTGCATTCTCACCCTGAGCAAGTTCAACCAGGGGTAAGAGTTTAAAAATTGCCTGTATCAGACTGCCTGATGAATCTTGAAGTCTAAACCCTGACCATTCCTGAGATCTGGACTATCTCCAACTACCTACCAGACATCTCCACTTGTGTATCTCACAGGCAACTCAAACTGGACACAACCAAAGCCACCTCCATTCTCCCACCTCTGGTTCAGCCAACTTCATGGTAGAGTTTCACCTTCCACCCAAATGCCCAGACCACAAGCCTGGGAGCCAAGCTTGATTCCTTCCTTACCCTAAATGGAATCTACCTGCATGTCTCATCAGCTCCAAATTCAAAATTTATCACTAATGAGGCCAATTCCCATCATCTCCATATCTACCATGGTATCTACCCCCAGTCATTACATCCATAAAGCCACTTCTAATTGATCTTTCACTTCCACTCTCGAAAAT
Organism: Perodicticus potto; assembly: GCA_963574655.1. Lineage (NCBI taxonomy): Eukaryota > Metazoa > Chordata > Mammalia > Primates > Lorisidae > Perodicticus > Perodicticus potto. The sequence goes on along the minus strand of CAUYRH010063235.1, from coordinate 31,018 downwards.
ATCTGCAATGGCCTTTGGAAAACAACAACATTTGATCATGCTCAAAGGGTTCCTATCACACCAAAACAAAACCCTCGACCTCTTTCCTCTTCTCCTAACTCACTAGGTTGCCAGAGACACACGCTTTCTTGTCATTCTTGTGGGTGGTTGCTGGCTGTGGATTTGAAATACAGGCAGCCCCTGCGTTACCAACATTTGACTAACTAACAGAGGGTATTGCAGTTAAGTCTACAAGTCACCAACACCTACTGACATATGACTCACACCTAGGAACAGAGGCTATTACAAGTAATAGGTAAGTGGACCTGTTCCAACTTACACACAAATTCAACGTAAGAACCAACCTCCAGAACTGATCTTGTCCGTAACCCAGGGACTGCTTGTATCACACAGGGAGGAAAGGGGAGAGGAAAGAATAGAAGACGCAGAAACCCAGGCAGGACCTGAAAGCCAGGTTAAAAAAAAGTCATTAAGCTCATTTTCATCATTTCTATGTTTTATGGTTGAAGTTATCTTCCCTTACTTTTCTTTAAGTGGCACTGGTATTCAATGGATGGTTGGAGTTGAATTGAACTGGTTTTTCAGTTAAACCAGACAGTGAGTAAAAGGAGCACGAGTCCCCCTTTCTATTTATTAGCTAGTGTGACTAGAAAGGGGTGATGTGGATCATAAAACTCGCAGGGAGGACTATCGTCCAGCATGCACTTCAGCAAGAACTGAACAAATGGGCAGCAAGGAAGTGTTTTGATGTCTGCAATTCAGTTAATGGTCTACTGACCGCGGACCCGGATCGCCCAGAGTCTGAATGCTAACTGTGCCTCACCTGGCCGCTCAACGCTGGAATTGGAAAACGCACAAGAAGAATAAACAAACAATTCTCAGTAGTAATATGAAATGTAAACAACAACAGCCCAGTTTTGAGCCAGTGTTCATTTCTATATGCATTAAGCCTCCTCAAAATTGGGAACTAGTGAGAATAAGCACAAACAAACTTGTGGGTTCAGCATCTCAAGCATAAATTATAACCCGGCTTCAATAAAAACGTGTGTAGGAGGACTCAAAAGGTCAGAAGGCAAAGGACAGGGGTGGAGATTGCATCCACTTCCTCAGAGCTAGCACCGCTGTGAAGGGTATTACATTACCGTCTGTTTTTTGTATAATGTATGAATTCATCTGCCTAGCTAAGTAGAAAAGTAGAGAATTTAGCACTGTACTCTGGACAAAATTAGTAATCACGGCCAAGAACAATGGCTTATGCCTGTAATTTCTGCACTTAGGGAGGCTGAGGCTGTTGGGTCTCAGGAGTTCAAGACCAGCCTGAGCAACACATAGAAAAAATGGAAAAGGCTGGTCTGAGTGCAGTGGTGTTTACAACTAATTGATCACAACCAGTTACAGAAAAAATGGAAAAATTGGGCAGAAGTGGTGGCAGGCACCTGTGGTTGCCACTCCTTAGGAGGCCGAGGCAGGGCATCATCTGAGCCCAGGAGTTTGATGTTGCCATGACCTATGATCATGCCACTGCCCTCATATCCCAGCAACAAAGTAAGAACCCATCTAAAAATCATAACACAAATAAATATTACTCTCATTGCTACTGTTTCCAAGTCAGGAGTTCAGAAGGTTTGTTATATGTATCTCATTTGGATATCGCCTAGAATGACCCAAATACTTACGTGTACTTTTCTTTTTCTGTTTATACAGTGGTTTCTCACCTTGACATATAGGAAAACAAAAGGCCCCACAGTGTACCTGAGCATGTCACAAGGACAGTAGCAGGTGGCAGTGATCTGTGAAGCTCTTGGGGGTATCTTGGGAGGAACCCCCTAATTTCAGGATCATGGGAAATTTCCAGTTCTTATTGAGCTGCCCACACTCAAGGACAATGAACTATATGATTTCTAATCTTCCACTGAAAGGGACTTACAGAAAAGGATATGGAAACGTCCTTGATCTCTAAGAGTTTAAATTTAAGGGGAAAGGCCTTTATTAACTTAAAGTAAGCAATAAATATCAAAATAAGCAAAGCCAAAGTGCTTGGCAATTATGTTTGAAGTGAGGAAGGAAGTCGCTGAAAAGGCAATGGGAATGGCAGCCAGCCATCTCTGCTCTGAGCACAGAAGGATGAGCAGGATCCCAGCGGGGAACAGGCAAAAGGGGCAGCTTCAGCCCAAACACGTGTATGGAAACCAGATAGTGATGGTGCCTTCGTAGAGGTTGCCCGTGTGCACAGAAAGGGTGGCGCCTGAGTCAGCACAACGGTCCTTCCCTCAGTGCCTTTGCTACTGTAATAATGGGTATTTTGGAAGGATGTTTCCCAGGGCAAATTTGTTCAGCAAATTGCTTCTAGGACACATTATCTTTGTGGGGTTGAGATGTGTGTAGACTAAAGTCTCTTATTTAGAAAAGAAATCTTCAAATCCATCAGTCAGAAAAAGGGAATGTCAACACTGGCACAAATAAGAGATCTGATCACTGATGCTCATGAATTGGTTCACTGAGTCTAGATGCTGTGTGTGTGTGTGTGTAATGCACTTATCTAACAACAGGATTGTGTTAAAATTTAAATGCCTCTGTAGTTTTTTTTAAAAAAGCTCAGCATTTCCCCTTTTTCTGATTGCTTGAGTCTGACTATTAATATAAAAGGAAGACCATTTAATAGCACTTTTTAAACACAGAAATTATTCAGAAATACACATTGTAATATGCAAGATGTGATACTGGGAGATGGGATTGATTCCACAAATCACACAGAAAAATCAGATTCATTAAATAATAGTCATGCCTGGTATAAATTATAGTCCAACCAACAGGGGCACTAAATACGCGCTTTAATTTGGAGTACACTACAGAAGTAACCTCACAATCGAACGAGATGAATTATTAATAAATGCTAAAAGATACCAGAAAAATACCCTGCTTGTGTGAAGGCCAACTCTAATCTCATGTATTTTACAAATAATCTTCAATCAGCCACTATCATTTTATATTCAATTGAACTATATCGTCAACTAGTCTGACGATGTGGTATAGTGAGGTTTTTTTGTTTTTTGTTTTTGAGATAAAGTGTCACTCTGTTGCCCAGGCTAGTGTTGAAGTGTCAGCCTAACTCACAGCACCCTCAAACTTCCAGGTTTAAGCGATCCTCCTGCGTCAGCTGTGGCCGCTGGGACTACCTGCCTCTGCCACAACGGCTGGCTAAATTTTTCTGCTTTTCATAGAGATGGGGTCTCACTCTTGTTCAGGCTGGTCTTGAACCCCTGAGCTCAAGCAATCCACCTGCTTCAGCCTCTCAGAGTGCTAGGATTACAGGTGTGAGCCACTGTGCCCAGCTTACTACAGCGTTGGTTTCTTTAAAAATCAGAAGAAACTGCATTGGTAATGAGATTTTTATCATTTCTTTCCTGTTTGCTGCAAAAACCCCCATAAGCAATGTTCTATGAGGCAGTGAATGCAGTTCTGGGTGCAGCTCCACTGATACTGAATCATCTCTCAACAGCTTTGGCTCTTCATTTCTTCAGCTGTAACAGCTGAGGGTCTCGACAGATGACTCCTCCGCGGATCTTTTACAGCACTAACGACAGCCGTACTCCACAGTCTAAAATCTAGTCTAGTCCCTGAGCATCACTGCTAAAAGTTACACGTGAGGTTTGTGTGTCCTCAGCAGTCATGAAAATATCATCGTTTGGGACAAAAAGCAAAAGAGAAAACTGATAGGAAGAAAATTGTTTTGACATACGTTTTTATCTAGTTTCTAGAAATCCATAAATCCCAAAGCAAATGGAAAAAATGCAAATATTACATTCCGGGAAATTACAGATAACAGGGCAGCAACAGCTACAGATAAAAACTCATGATAATTAATCAGTTGTCACTCTTCCTTTCAACAGGTTAAACAATTACACAGGCATTAATAAGCTGTATAATAATTTATAATCTGGGTGCTTTTCTTTTGCTAAAATTCATGTCATCACAAAAAGCAAAACAAACAAACAAACAAAAAAGAAAACCCAAGCTATTCTGTGTGAAACACAACTGTCCCTAGAACAGATCAGTCACCTTTTTGCATGAAATCAATTTCAGACATTTTAGCACTAATGTGTGCCAGTGAGTCTAAATCCTTGAACAGGCAAACAGTACTATCCACAGTTCAAGTTTCAAATTCTGTGTCTCAGCCCCTCTAAGAATAATGAGTGTTACCTGGAAAAGGTAAAACTGTTTTTACAACATACTTCTTTAAAAAGAGTTTTTAGTCAGGAATACAAAATACAAGTCTTTAAAAGACTATTTACCCAGGAATACAAAATTGATGTAACTCTGTAAAATAAAATTTTGCTTTGGAAACAACTAAAGGTTGTTTACTCCTTAGACTCTCTTGTTTATTACTTTGACAGGTTAGATGCTCTTCCAGAAAGACAAACTGAAGACCTACAACGTTCCTTGGGAGGAGACGCATGTGTCAAGAAAACCAAGACAACCCTATTTCAGGTTTAAGTTGAAACAGGAAAGGTGACCCTTTAAATCTAATGTGGCATATTTTCTTTTTAAATTTTTCCAATAAAATAATCTCAGCATTTGTTATAAAAGAGCCATTCTACATTGGGTTTTCTTATCGTAATGGCCATATGCAGACATCCCACCCCACACTCACGTTGTCAGTTTCTAATGAGCAGCATTCTTTCTCTCAGGTTCAAAGTCATTTTCATCAACAGCCTACTTAATATGCACACACTACCTTCTGATAATTCTTTTCATGAACTACAGTTTAGACTTTTAAAAAAGCAACTTCGCAGAATATCTTATTGTTTTTGTAGGCACTTTCAAGCCCCTTGATGTTTGGCAAATTTTTACAAAATTAATGAGGTTAACCTTCATTTTTCAGGCTTTCAAAGTTGTTTCATGCTAACACAGACTTCTCATTTAAAGATGACTCATATTCAAGGGCTTTTGAGTTTGATTTTATTTATAGGACGATTTATTAAGCTCAAAGTAGAATCCTGAAAATGACGGAAGTGTGTAATAGTTTCTTAATCTTAGGCACATTCATAAGGCAACTAAACACAGGGTATTTCCAGCTATAATAAATTAAATTTATGATAATAAAGATCCATGCACTAAAATGTAAACAGATTTTAACATTGTTTTTTTCTAATGGCCAGGGCTGGGTTTGAACCCGCCACCTCTGGCATATGAGGCCGGCGCCTTACTCCTTTGAGCCACAGGTGCCGCCCTAAAATGTAAACAGATCTTCATAACATTTGTCATTGTATACAGTTACTTATCATAGCCCCATGGTTCTCTGCTGTCCTATTCCCTTTCATACTGAAATTTTTGTGCCTGCCTCTCACGACGAGCTCTGCACTGTGAGAGAGCTGGAAATATAAACGTGAATGGGGCACATATTTTACAATCCAGCAACTTATAATCGTATCTAAGAATTTCTCTAGCCAATTATGTGAATTAAGATGAAGATACACTTAGTGGGGTTTAGGGAAATTAGGCCAAGAAATTTTAAAGCTAAAATTGACATGGAATGACAAAATTAAATTGAGCATCACCAAAAAACTATAAAAGTTGCCATAAAAATAGTGGGTCTGTAAAATTTTAATTTACCTGCAGTTTGCAGAGAAATGTCTACCATAAAGAAAGGGGCAAATATAGTCTGTTGTTAAGTATTACCATTTGAAAATGTCCCCTTTGTTTGGAACATAAACGTGAAACTCTCCAAGCCTCCAGCTTTAGTGAAGGCAAGAGGGAAATACAGTTTTTTTTTTTTTTTTTTTTTTGAGACAGAGCCTTAAGTTGTCACCCTGGATAGAGTGCTGTGGCATCACAGCTCACAGCAACCTCCAATTCCTGGGCTCAAGCAAGTCTCCTGCCTCTGCCTCCCCAGTAGCTGGGACTACAGGCGCCCGCCACAGCGCCCGGCCATTTTTTTTTTGGTTGCAGCTGTCTTTGTTTGGAGGCCCGGGCTGGATTCGAACCCGCCAGCTCAGATGTACGTGGCTGGCACCTTAGCCCGTTGAGCCACAGGCGCCGAGCCGAGGGAAATACAGTTTATTCAACATTCCTTTTCATTTTTTTAAAGGCATTGAGGAAAATATTTTATTATGTTTTTGAAATTTCAGATTAATGAGGTTACAAATATTTAGGTTACACTGTTTGTGTTTCTAAAGTAAAGTTCAAGGCCTTGGTGAGCTCTCACCTAACGTGTATAACCCCCCGGGAGAGGGGCTCAACATTTCTTTAAACCGTCACCACCCCCCCTCACAGAATATACTTGCAGAGCTTTTTGTGATTATGTATTCATTTAACTTTAGAAGAACAGAAATTCATAGGATCATGGAACTCTTTATTTAAAATGTAAAATTTGATTTGAACATAAGCCTTATTTTATGGTACTTTGTTTTCCAAGTTAACCAAATCACTGTGAGAGCGATGAATAAGGCAATTTTTGTTGCCTGAAAGGAAAACAGAAAAATCCTGCATGGTTCTTTAATTTCTCAGTGTAGACAGACACATAACTCCTTAATAAAAGCATGCCACGGAGTTTCCATCTCCCATAATTCCTTCTGTTTAGTGAACAAAGTCATAATAGGTATGTCAGGATGAAAGCAGGGATAAAGTTCTTTTGAGCTGGCGGAAATGCCTAGGCAGCTTTTTATAACTGGAATACTGACCGTCAGCAAAACAGAGATTGGGTGGCTCAAACAGAGCCCATATTACATCTGATTCACTGAGCCCTTTCAAATTCTTGCCCCCAACCTTGGGCCCAACACAAAACCTTCCTGAGCTCTGCTGGTGCTTTTGTCTATTTGCAAAACAAAATACAACATAAGAATAAACTTTTAGGGCGTAAAACAGTATTTCTGTTTGGACAAATTGCTCCCTTTTGGTTATCTTAGACTCATATTCTATCCAGTTTTTTTCCAGCTAGTAACTACCCATCACTAGTTATTTGGGAATCTGTTAAGTAAAAACAACTATGGCTGTTCAAGCTTTCTCTAAAAAAGTAACTTGGGTGAAAAGTCAATAATAAATTTGCTTTGGATACCCAGAAGCACTGAAAATGCCTGCAATATAACTAAGATTAGTAAGGAATTGTTGGTTTTATACCCTAAATTGGGTATGAATCCAAGACTGAATGTCAAAACGAGTGTATCTGAGAATACTTGTTAAAATGCAAAATTTCATAATTAAAGAAATGTACTGTATGTAAAAAGAAAGATGCTCTAAGTGTAAACCATGCCTAAAAATAATTTTGCTCATGGGTAGATACAAGATTCCAAGCATCTTCATGAGGACTGCCAGGGTGAAGGCAGAGTTACTTTTAACAATGGCTTGTCAGATGTCTTGTTTCTAAACATCCCCCTTTCCGCAATCAACTTTCTGGTTCACACCATATGCTAAGGTGTTGGGTACAGTGTAAGGATACTGTGGGAAGCAGTAAGAAAGCCTACCAAAATACTTTGAGAGAAAGCTGAATCTTAGAGTTTTAAACCTCAGGAAGAAAGAAAGTTCCAGTAAGGAGCATAAATAACCTAAAGGAGAAGAAAGGAGACAACAGCATGTCCAAGGGAAGGCAAAGTCAATCATTACTTACGTAGAGAAATCACGCAGGAAGCTAGTGGAAGACAATCCCTAAGTGCATAAGGGCAAACGGTACAGAACTTGCAGAACTTGGGGGACAGGTGCCGAAGGTTTTGGGTTTCGGGGGAGGAGAAATGAAAGTAGTTTGGGACAAGTGGCCTAACTTAAATATATAGGCTGAAATGATGAGTGAAAGCCCCCAAATTGGCCAAGTCCTGGTGAGGTTAGTGGACCATCAATTAGGGATCTGGGCCAGAGTGATGGGAGCAGGAATCTCAAAAGAAGATACACACACACACACACACACACACACCCCCCGAGACGTGGTGAAGGAAGAATCCATAGGAACTGATAACTAATCAGAAGTAGGCACAGGGCATAGCTACGGGAAGAAAGTCTGGAGTTGGAAAGAATTCCAATGTTTGAGTCCAGACCACTGGTGAAAAGTTCAGTAAAAACAGGTGAAACTTACTAAATGTAGAATATAAATGTCTGAACACAATAACTAAGAAAATACCATGAAAGCTATGTTAACCAGTTCGATGAAAATATTTCAAATTGTATATAAAACCAGCACATTGTACCCCATGATTGCATTAATGTACTCAGCTATGAGTTAATCAAAAAAAAAAAAAAAAAAAAGAAAGAAAAGAAAAAAGAAAGAAAGTGGGTTAAATTTGTAGGAAGACATTGTTTTGGGAAAGACAGCTTTTTTGAACTGCAGATTTAATTTAGCATTAAAAATATATATAAACTCTATCCCCTAAGCCACAGGTGCCGCCTTTGACTTTCCTATAAAGACATTAAGGGGGCCTATTTCATACCTTTTGTATGGAGATGTTATCAGTGACTTATTTTTTTTTTTAAAGTATTGGATAATTAAAATATTTTAGTAAGTGGAGTTCGAAATAACTTGTGTAATTTTTAATTATGCCTTTTCAAATAACAGGTGGTAGAAATAAAATTTATTTTAACATGGTAGTAAATGATTAATGATTTTGCATACACTATATGTATGTGTATATTTACAGGCCTGATTATAATAGGCAACATACTTCCATGTATATTTAGATTTAATAAAGTAACTTTACTCTTTTGTTTAAAAAAAAAAAATATATATATATATATATAAACTGTGCATCTTCTGAGTGCTTACCACTGGGCTGTGTATGGAGGGTCATAAACGACCCCACAGGCCTGACTCAGCAGTCTGGTTGTACAGACCAACACACAAATGTTTATGTAGTTGAAGTCCCAGGAAGGAGGTGAGCTGTCTCAGGAAGAAAGTCATGTCTAAGCAACATTGGCCTGGTTAGATTATCTTGTTCAGATGTCGTATTGACAGAAAACATCTGATAGCTGTCTCATATGCAGACATTTCTTCAAAAAGATACAAGGAATGTACTGATCTCAGCCCTCGTTGTTTTCCTTCTTACTATTGAAATTAAGTTTCTTTACTGATGGGCCTCCGATAATTTGTCTTTCCTCTGCACTGTATTCTGATTTACTTCCTTTTTCACATGCAGAAAGCACTGCATTTAAATGGGTTACGAGCACAACCACAGGTGTGCAGCATCGCAATATCTGAGTACCGACTAAATGCAAGCTGCCATGCAGCTTTCTACAATTCCTACGAAGACTTAGCAACTTCTTGGGAATTTCAAAATCTTTGGATGGCTCGTGCCCGTAGCTCAATGGTATGGCATCAGCCACATACATCAAAGGTAGCGGGTTTGAACCCAGCTGGAGCTAGCTAAACAACAATGACAACTGCAACAAAAACTAGCCAGGCGTTGTGGCGGGTGCCTGTAGTCCCAGCTACCTGGGAAGCTGAGGCAAGAGAATCGTTTGAGCCCAAGAGTTTGAGGTTGCTGTGAGCTGTGATGCCATGGCAGTCTATCAAGGGAGATTTAATGAAATAAACAAATAAAAATAAATAAAAATCTTTGGATGTAGTAATGACAACTGGAGCAGTCTACATCCTACCTCTGGGATTGTACACAGGAGAGTGGCCTCTTCCAATTTGCCTTTAGACCCCGGGTGCCCTGCTCAACGCCCTACCCCTCCATTGGCTCTAATATCACTCAAAGTCACTTCATTTCTCTTCCCACAGCCACTGAAAGTCGTTTTCTGGAAAGCATATCACCTGGACTGCCTGGCCTCTTGCATGAATCCACTTTTCTGAGATTTGAGGATCCTACGGGGTGGCGAGGGCGGAGACCCAGGATGCATGGGACATCTGCTATGGGAGGTCCAGGCAGGATGGCACGTGACTTCTCTCTATGTGGCTTTAGTTTTCCCTTCTCCTTCCAGTCTGCTCTCGGGTTGAAAAGCACGGGCATTGATATTTCGGTGATTTCATATACTTGATCGTATCGGATCCTTACATCTCCAGCCTGAGTAAGCAGCAACTCACATTTCCATTTGATAAGTGAATTAATTAAGGCTCAGGGAGATTAAGCAACTTGCCCCTAGGTCCCACAACTGTCAAACAGAACAAACTGCCATTATTAGGGACCAAATGAACTATAAATAATGATAGGTTTCTAGCTCACATTTCGTTTATGGCTTGTTATAATTACCTATTTTCTGCTTTACCAGGGCCGAATCAGGATTTCATAACCTGTATATCCTGTGCATTTTTTTTGGTCAAGTCTTCTCACCCCTAATTTGTAAGGATAATTTTCCTCCAATTTTATAAGTTGTGGGGTTAGACAATTCCACACAATGTAGAGTTCTGCATGACTATGAAAAAACCTTGATGTTTTACAGTGATGGTATACACACAGACAAAGCATAGGGCAGTCCACACTTATGTTCAAGAAAAAGAGAGTATAAAACAACTGCCAAAGACTTGATTTCTTTTAAATTATACACTGATGATAATGCATGTGCTAATATTGGCAGCATCTGACTGGGAAAGCCAAAAATAAGAGCTTATCTCTTTTTGACTAATTGAACACAAATAAAATCTGCAAATAATTTTTATTATGATAATCTTTTAAAATGGTGCTACCAAAGAAAAAATAATTATTTGCTTAGTTAGAGCCAACAATGTTTTTAAAAGTTGACCAGGCTGGCGCCTGTGGCTCAGTGAGTAGGGCGCTGACTCCATATATCGAGGGTGGTGGGTTCGAACCTGACCCTGGCCAAACTGCAACAAAAAAAGAGCTGGGCGTTGTGGTGGGCACCTGTGGTCTCAGCTACTCAGGACGCTGAGACAAGAGAATCGCCTAAGCCCAGGAGTTGGAGGTTGCTGTGAGCTGTGATGCCACGGCACTCCCCCGAGGGTGATAAAGTGAGACTTTGTCTGTAAAACAAAACAAAACAAAAAAAGAACATTGACCAGGCATTTGTGCTCAGAGACTCAGAGCTAAGTATCTAAGCAAGTGTGTGGCATGCTATGGTCTCACCACTCACCTTGCTCTACAGCTAAGACCCTACTCTTTAGTAAAGAGAACTATCCCAGTTTTACTGTTTGGTCCCAGTAACAATACTCTCTCTTACAGTTCTGTAGCACCTTTATTGTTACTAAGCTGTTTTCATAGAAGTAGAAGGCCGGGTTTGATTCCTGATGTGGCAGCACTCCAAAAGCTGTGCCCAGTGGAGTGAGGTCCACCACATCAGCCAAGTGATCAACTCACTTCCATGTAGATAAAATTCCATAAGGAACAGGCACTGTTAACTTTCTCTGGTCAACATCCTGATAAAAATTACGTTCCAACAATCTCCACAAGAACTCTGAGGTCTTACCTCCTGTTAACAGGAAGTGCCAGAAGTAAGTTTATCCATATGTGGCAAAAGTGGCTGCTGCATGAAAAATACCAGATGCAGAGCATACAGAAAACGAGGTGATGCAGAAAGTGCAGCAACGCCGTCCAGCCAGGTTTCACGGTGGGATTCTGCGAACCCTCCTGCAGTAAATACTGCCCTACTAAGAGCGATGGTATTGAACAGAATACCACAACGGATCACTCCCGCCCCAGCTTCACAGAGACTCAGTGCAGTGCGCGCAGGACAAATACCAGTAAATCCAGCTCTTTGTTCTCACATTGGAAGATCTTTGGTCCTTTGGTGCCAGACACACTATACACACTATCTCATTCAATCCTGAGAACAACCCTGAAAAGCAGATGTTGACCCTGAGGAACCTGGTAATACTGAATCCCCAGGAAGGTATCAGGTCCATAATCACACAGTGTTGGAACTAACGTTTGAACATCGCGTGTAATTCCCAAACCTTATTGCTTTTCCTAAAACGCTACACTGCCTTTCAGTTACTTGGAGAGGACCTCAAGCAATGAGCACACGTTGAGAGTAAAAAAATAAACCATGAGTTAATATCTTTATGAATAAAAATACATTTTCCTTAGGAATGGCACCAGATTGTAAATTTACAAAACAATGAAATCATTTGATACATTCTTGAAATAATCTCTTTTAATTGACATTTCTAAAAGTGATTTTCTGCTGTGAAAACCTGTCCATCTTACTTTAAAATAAACAGGCTACAAAATTTTTTTTCTTTTGAGTCAGAGTCTGAATATGTTTGCCTAGAGTGCCATGGCATCACAGCTCACAGCAACCTCAAACTCCTGGGTTCACGTGATTCTCTTGTCTTTGCCTCCCAAGTAGCTGGGACTACAGGTGCCCGCCACAACACCCGGTTATTTTTTGTTGTTGTTGTTGTTACAGTTGTCATTGTTGTTCAGCTGGCCCAGCCAGGTTTGAACGCGCCAGCCTCGGTGCATGTGGCTGGTGCCATGACCACTGTGCTATGGGCTCCGAGACTGCAAAAATATTTTTGATTTAAAAAAGAAATCAGAGTGCGTATGATTTTTCATTGGGATCCCACATCGAGTTTTATATGGAAAAAAAAAGAATGTATTTCTACTGAATACCTTCTATTTTAATCAAAGCCTGAAATCAGATCCAAGTCTCACCAGGCAATGAGCAAAGATGGACAGACAGCAGGTGACTGGGTGTTTTCAAGGGATAAGTGTCCATGACAACAGGAACAAATGCCACAGCAGTGCAAGCAACACTGTTAGCAGATGCAAACAGATTAGGAGAGAATGAGTCTAGCGATCAATCTACCTTGTTCCTTCCTTCTTACAGAAGAATCATTCTTAACAGAATTAAGAAGCATTGCAGGAAGGATGGACCTACCTCAACATCATTTTTCTACCTGTTCCTGAACGGATAGAGGACTTAGGTTCTAAGTGCCCAAACTATTAAACAATTTACATCATCCTCAATAAGAATGAATGAATGAACAGAAATATAAATTTATTTTCTAAAAATGTATATACAGAAGTGTATCATTCCAATGAAAAGTCCCGATTACTTTAAAAAGCTCTGATTTCACTTAAATGTAATTTAAGAGAGAAACAAGTAACAGACCCAGAAACAATATTCCTTCTAAATAGTTGTTAATTTTTATTATGCCCTTTGTTTGTAGTTAACACTGAGAAATGGCCCTTTACTAGGAGGGAAGTCATTACCATAAAAACGGCAATTATGAAAGTTGAAATTAGTATATTTGAAATACCAAACTGTTAATAAGCACTGTTTATGAGCATTATGTAGATTTTACTAATACAGTATCTTCTTAATTTTTTAAACAATATGCATATAGTAAACTTAAAATTGCTAGTATTATATTTAGAACAATTGGCTTTTTTTCTTTTTATTCATCAACAAATTTTTCTACTGTCTTCTTTTTTTAACTTTCATTCTTTGGTCCGAAAGGTTTTTTGGCTTTTAGAATACCCCATAAACCAGCACTGCAATTGCTGAAATAATGCTTTATTATTTTACCTTACAAGTATTCCAGATTGGGGTTTTATTGCTAATTCCATTAAAAACCTGACTTAGATGACATCTAAGCTGATGTGTTTGCTACTTAAAACCACTCTTTACAGAACTGTATCACAGCTGGTGTATCTACATTGATGACTTGACATTACACTCCCAAAGCATTTACAAATTTTGAACTTCGATGAGTTCCGTTCTCATTTTCGCGTTAAAAACAAAGAGACGAGTCATCTCACTTTAATGTCTCATAACGTCATCCATTCGCTCAACAATTTCTCGCTGAACACCTACTCGACCCAGGTGCTGTGGGGATCCTGGGAAACATCAGTGAACAGAAAAACATACAACCGCACACTCAGAACATTTACGACAAAGACAGACAACATTTGCATTGATAAAACAAGTTATTACAGGAAATTAAGGACTTAAAATAGTGTTGGCCTTCTTTCTGCTTGAAATCTAAGAACTTAGGATTTCATCATTTTCCATGAAAGACAAAGAATAATAAAAATCAGAGGAACCGCTTTTAGCCAGAAAGTAGGCCTGGCACAGGGATGGGAGAAATTACGGAGATCAGAGATCCTCCCAACTAAGGAGATATAATGTGGATATCTGAAAAAACAGGGTTGATTTGAAGTAGTTGATGAAGACTTGAGAGTTTCAAGGGCACTTACAAGTTGAGTGGTTGATGACACCACTTTGTTTCATTACATCTCATTCATTCCAAATGTTACAGCTTTCCCTCAAGAAAAGCACTATTCCAGGTTAACAAATAAAGATAGAAGAAATGATTACTGCAAGCCCCAAAGTTGGGCAAGAAACTTTAAGGATGTTGTGTTTACAAGTGAATGATGACAACAGACTGGTTCAGTCTGAGAGTCTGGCCTCACAGCTGAAGCTCAATTGGATCTTTCTCAGCCTCGGGACTTTCAAACAAAGATACAGAAAGAAAGGGACCTGTTTGGTAGCTGTACCCTGGAGGTTGAATTCCACAAACTGCCCCAATTCTTGCCCATTAACCTCATACTTTATTTCTCCATAGTTTTCCTGGGTTTTCTTCCAATAAACACTCCCTATTGCTTAAGTTGGGTTCTGTTACTTACAACAAAAATAATATTAATATCACCTCCCCTCCCACTGGCCCATTATGTATGTTTCATTTGAATTCATCTCCCTTTTTCCAATCATCGAGATAAAAACTTTCAGTGTTTCCTACTGCCAAGAAGATAAAACTATCGATGTTCCAATATTCTCTGCTGTCAAACTCTTATAGGCTCTCAAACCCAGATCCCTCCACTCAGTGTCATACAAAGTGGAAACATAGCTTTGCTGCCCATTCTTCTTAAAGAATACCTTTTTATGATAAGAAAGATAGCGAACACTCTTTTACAGATATGGATTTACTATTTATTACATGTGAAAGTTTACGCAAATTTTTGAACCTATTTAAGCCTTAGTTACTCACTGAAAAAGTGAAGAAAGTATCTTGTTCTTAGAGTTATACTGAAGATTTAAAAAAAGATTATACATCAGTGGTTCTCAACCTTTCTAATGCTGCGACCCTTTAATACAGTTCCTCATGTTGTGGCGACCCCCGACCACAAAATTATTTTACTTTATAACTGTAACTTTGCTACTGCTATGAATTTTAATGTAAATATCTGATATGCAGGCGACCCCTGTGAAAGGGTCGTTCGACCCCCAAAGGGGTCACATGACCCACAGGTTGAGAACTGCTGTTATACATACATATAATACTTTATATATAATGTTATATTTAAAATTCTTTATTTTATACATATGTACATATGTAAAACAAAACAGGGACTGACACAGAATGTTTTCAATAAGTGACAGCCATTATTATTTCATTAGACTTAAATTCATATGTATTATTATATTATGATTTAAATTCTTAGGTCTAACCCAGAACTTTCCTATTTTTCTTTTTGAGACAGAGTATCACTCTGTTGGCTAGAATGCCATGGCCTCAGTCTAGCTCACAGCAGTCTCAAACTCGTGGGTTCAAGCAATCCTTGTGAGTAGCTGGGACTACAGGTGACCACTATAAGGCCTGGCTAATTTTCTATTTTGAGTAGAGATGGGGGTCTCGCTCTTGCTCAGGCTGATCTCAAACTCCTAAGCTCCACGGATCTGCCTACCTCAGCCTTCCAGAAGGACAAGATTACAGGTGTGAGCCACCACAACCACTTAACACGGAACTTTCTTGAGATTCAGAACCACAGACGTACGTGCCTGTATAAAATTTTTATGTATACAGGCTTCAAGTTCCAAGTTCAAAAAGGAAAATTAATATTACATTCCTCCCAGTTTGGGGACTCCGGAATCCCTAACCTTGCAAAATGGTAATACCAGTCGCCAGCCATAACCATGATAATCTAAGATTCCCTCCTCATCTGACTGGTCCCCAGACCCCATCAGATAAATTATCCCCTCTCGGCTTTTCCCA
Source organism: Perodicticus potto (assembly GCA_963574655.1). Lineage (NCBI taxonomy): Eukaryota > Metazoa > Chordata > Mammalia > Primates > Lorisidae > Perodicticus > Perodicticus potto. The sequence continues at coordinate 15,141 of CAUYRH010063235.1, read as the reverse complement.
GGCACACAGAGCCTCTACACTTCCCATCAGGCCTCCAGGAACAGCGTCTGAACTGATACAGTTTGTCCTTGTCGCACTCTCCAAATTTATCATGCAACAGCTGACAAATAAGGCATTCTAAAACCCAAAGCTGATCAGTTTAAAATCTATTAATAGCTCTCCATTGATTAGATAATAAAGACCTATCCTTCTACCGTTATACCTGTTCTTAAGTTAATTCTCTCATCAGACCCTGCTAATGAACTCCATTCCAATCATACTCAATTGCTTACAGTTTCTGGAACACGTCAGACTGGTTCAGGCCTCTGCAGCCTTGCTCATGTGGGTCCATCTGAGTGGAACACCTTACGTAAGTACCCTGGCAAGTGGCTGCTCATCTTTCAAGGGCCACTTCCTCTGAAGCCTGGAAAGATAAAGCCCTCTACCATGTCTGTACTCCAACTGCACAATTGTCCTTAAATAATTCCATCACAGCACTCAAAGTTGAATTTCACATGCTGGTTTTCGTATTTTCCCCCAAATGACAGGGCAGGGCTCTGTCTTATTCCTTCAGAGGCCCTGATGCTTAGCTCAGGCCTGGCACAAACCAGGTGGTGGATATCTGCCTGCTGGATGTATGAAGGTACAGAGAAAGACGACTGAGGGAGTTTAATAATTAAAATCAAGGTTTAGAGTATGTTCTGGAGTTTATAGACATCTCAGTTCTCTCACAGGACCCACAAGAGTACAGAATATTTTAACTGGTCAAAATTACATTTCTATTCATTAAGAAAATACTCCACCAAAGTTGTGGCAGGATGCATTATTGAAGATAATCAAGTGCACGATGAAGCTGACATTGTGTCCCAAAAGGGGTTGAGTCGAGCGTTCCTTTTTAAGATGGCTATTGCCCCTTAAAAGATAATTTGGGAGATATAAAGGCATCACAGTCTAAATAATTTAAATACAGTACATTGTTGAGCAATGCCAGAATATAAGCTACTGTCGTCTAGTAATTTGTGATCATCTCTTATATAACTGGGAAATTTAAGCAACTTAATGCATTTGCATATAATGTTCTTGGTGAGTAATAAAACTTTTAGAAGGAACCTCCAAGATAAAAATGCATTGCTGGGAGAAGAGCGTTTTAATCACTTGATTAAAATAAAGAATTATTTCTTTAAAAAATGTTGATAGCTATTCCATAGTAAAAGATTAAGAACATATACAGAGATGTGGTTAGAAACTAAAAAAATAAAGATTTTCTTTGCATGTACTGATTCAGATAGTAAAGAACTCATAATTTGGAAGAAAATCATAACATTACTGAATCAAATTAGGTAATAAGACTCACTGCTGAGAAAAATGGTCAGCAGATTTACAGAATGCATCCTAGGTAACAAATCTTTCATGAAATTTTGTCCATAAATCTGAATAAAATTTATGTATTTATGTAATTTATCAAGATTTAGCCTAGTCAAAGAACTAAAGGAAATAAATGCCCATTTTGATAGACTTTTAGATGTACTACTTATCCTAACCTTTATAGTCTTCTAAAAAAATCCCGGAAGCCAGGCGTAGAAGCTTACTCTTGTAATCCTAGCATTTTGGAGGCCAGGGCAGGAGTATCCCTTGAGGTCAGCAATTTGAGACCAGCCTGAGCAACACAGCTAGATCCTGTCTCCACAAAATGTACAAAAATTAGTGCACCTGTAGTCCCACGTACTCAGGAGGCTTAGCCAGGAGGATTACATGAGCTCAGGAATTTGAGGTTGCAGTCAGCTATGATGACGCTACTGCACTCTAGCCCGGGTGAAAGAGTGCAACCCTGCTTAAAAAGCAAAAAAAAAAAAAAAAAAAAAATTGGCAACTTTCTAATGAACTTCACTCAGAGCAAAACTATAATTTTGCATTTCAGATTTCACTTATGTTCAATTGAGTAATGGATGAAAGTGACAGGAGTCATGACTGATTAAATCAAATCTTCTATGGCCTTGTGATCTGTCAGGAGTCAGGCAGTTTATAAATTACCATCACTACTTCCACAGGAAGTGGACTCTTAGCTGTATAGAAGCAACTACATTACAATAAAAAAAAAAGTACTAAGAGGTTTAAATACCTAGAAGCTTGCTAGAAGCCAAGAAGAAATGAGATACTGATAAAAGTTAGATATCTATCACAGAAAGCCTTGGGCCTCTATATTCACGGCTAAGCAATAAAATATATAAAAATACTCTGTATTTCACAACTCAAAGACGTCTTAAGACCAGAGTGTAAGACTAGTCTGCTAAGCATCAGTCAATAGATGGAAGTACTTACAATTTTACTCTTTTAAAACAAAGGAATAAACTTCCCTCGCAAAGCCGTTCTAAACTTCATTTCAGTAAGAATCAGGACAGGAAAAAGCAGAGTTTTCATCTACTGACATAAAGTGATTGCTTTGTAAGAAAAATACGGCCTTGGTAAATTTTAAATTGTGATATGTTTTTATCTTATTTTAGCGTTTAATGCCACAACTTTAAAAGAAGGGAGTGGAAGTAAACTTTTCAATTACATTTTTGCTTAACTTGCCAATCTGCTTTTCACTTGAAATTATGGGCAGCAATTTTACTATGTGACATATATGTACGGAAACAACCCTTGCACAAAAATGCACCTCATGTGGGTGATAAATAATGATTCTGGTTGTCATAAAGAATAATTATATTTGTTATGCATTTGATACGGGTCAAATGCCCCCCAAAGCACACCAAGTGAGTACCTGGAGACTAGTATTAAAGCTTTTTGGCATTTCTTCAAGACTATGATGCTATTTCCTACCCTACGTGAAGGTGTTTCTAGTCAATAAATCTAAAACACATAACCACGACACAAATTTGAATGTAAGCAAAGAATGCCGAACCCCTAACTAAATGCAGCAGCCTCTCTACTTCAGAACAGCAAACACTGCCAACAAAAACAACAAACTAAATCTCTGTTGAAGCAAAAACAGCAGAGCGTGAAATAGCAGCCTGCCATCAGACACTGGGAGTTTGATTTTCATCAATGGCAGCTGAAATAGCCCTCTCCTCCCAGTTCTGCGGGGGTGGGGGGGAAGAGAGTGAGAGAGGAGATAATACTGTCTACAGGCGAGCAGGAGGACCAACCTGGGGAGGCTGCTGGCTGCACTCCAGCACGAAACCCACCTCCTACTTAGCCCAACTCCTACTCAGGCTCCATCTCGTTCCTCGAAGCTGATCCTGCCCGGTAGTCCACATTCAGAGGAATACCCAGTGGTTCTGGAGAAGATGTTGCCAGTGTCACAACATCTATTGGAAAACTTTTCAAGCAGAGGGCTTCTGATTGATTTGCTTGGGGTCGTGTGGTGGTAAAAGGGAAAGTTTGAACAAATAAGCACTTAAATGTGGTGAGTGGCAAATCCAACCAGCCGGGGGAAAGCATTTCAAAAGCTTCCTCTATGATGACTACACAAAAACGTGCTATGGGCATGTTGTACTTGTACCAGAATAACAGTTGCTAGTTGCTATATAGCTATTTCCAGTTCACCTGTTACCATGCTAAACACACTCCCGAAACATTACTTTCTGCGAGAGGTGAAACTTTCACACAGACATGAAATGAACAGTACAAATAGACACAGTGGTAGTGCTGAAGGGAAATTTAGACTTATCAAAGCAGACTGATAAAACAGGTAGAAACATCCTCAGCTAGAGTAGGTTATTAATAGTATCAGAGGAGCACCACTATACTTTACAATTTTTACATTTATTTTCTCATCAGGGATGGCACATTGAACACAAGGAAGCAGAATGATGGATTAACTCATCACTAAATAATATCTGTGACAGGGTGACATCCACATTAATTGTCAAATAACAACCAACTGCCATCACAACAAAACAAGCATCTCAGCCACGTTCCACAGACCTAGTCACTGCTGTTAGAAAATTTCAATGCAGGGCGCCGGCCCCATATACTGTGGGTGGTTTGAACTCGGCCCTGGCCAAACTGCAATATAAAAATAGCCGGGTGTTGTGGTGGGCGCCTGTAGTCCCAGCTGCTTGGGAGGCTGAGGCAAGAGAATCGCCTAAGCCCAGGAGTTGGAGGTTGCTGTGAGCTGTGACGCCACAGCACTCTACTGAGGGCAATAGAGTGAGACTCTGTCTCTTACAAAAAGAAAGAAAGAAAAAAAAAAAGAAAATTTCAATACAATTTAACCTGATAATTATTATTATGTTAATCATGTCAATAGCTTGAATTATTGTACAGAAAATATTCCAGCCACTATGGGTAGAGTTGACTTTCCTGTTCCATTGATGTTGGGCTTGGCACCACGTCCTCCTTTGACCAATGAGTTTTTAGTGGATGTGACATCAGTGAATATTTGAAATGTGCTTGCACAGTGGGGATGGCCTTCTTGGAGAATGCGGCTATCATGCAAAGGAACATGCTTTGCCCAGATACTAAATTAAGAAGAAGGTCAGCCACGTGGAGCAGATCCACACTTAATCAGCAGCTGGGATCTAGTCCAGTCTGGATCAGCTGAGCACTACCCAGCCCCCTGCATGCAACAGCAAAAAGAGTGATTATTTCAAGCCATTGGGTTTTGAGGTGGTTTGTTATGGAGGATCACTGTGGCAACAGCTAAAGGAGACAGTATTAATAATGATATAATTTCTATATCATCATACATAGTGCTTATATATTAAATAAATAGTACAGGGTGAAATGAACATACAGACATTTCAGCACCACTGATAGCAGAAAATAGAGTCCTAAGCCTCAGTACAATTGGACCTTCTAGTTTTACCCCCTCTGACCTTTCTACCCCATGTAAGCGGATACTGCCATTTAATAAATACTAAATCTAGGCACTAAAACAGTTGCTTTCCCCAATCACTCCCTATCATGTAAATACAACTCCCCTTCCAGAAGAGGAAATTAAGACTCACCGAGGGGCCAGGCTTGGTGGCTCACACCTGTAATCCTTGCACTCTAGGAGACCAAGGCAGGTGAGCTCAGGAGTTCAAGACCAGCCTGAGCAAGAGCGAGACTTCGTCTCTTAAAAAACTGGCAGGGTATTGTGGTGGGCGCCTGTAGTCCCAGCTACTCAGGAGGCTGAGGCAAGAGGTTGCTGTAAGCTATGACACCACAGCACTCCACTGAGGGCGACAAAGTGAGACTCTGTCTCAAAAACATAAATAAAATAAAATAAAGACTCACACCAGAGGCTAAGTAACTTATCAGATCCCAGAGCTAATGGGCTGCTGCTCTAGATTTCAGGAAGGTGCTTCCTTAATACTTACCATATTTCAGAAAGTTTTTTTTTCTATTTAAAAATGTTTAAAAGGGAAACCAGCAGGCTCTATCACCAAGATCTAATGTCTTTTTCATTTTTGTCGCTCTGTAGGGACTCATCCAGCACTGAAATAGCTCTCCCATTCCCACCCCCAGATGGTCCACTTGACAAGGAGAGGCCTCTTGGGACGGCTGAAAGCTCTCTTCTTGCACAGGAGAAGCACAGCCTAGAAAATTCCTAAGATAGCCATAAGTTTTACCTCAAGAGGATGCAAAAAAAAAGAAAGATTTATTTATCCTTATCTATGATCATTAAGATAATTCTGTCATGGTATGTACTATACAAAGAAAATAACCAGTTTTATTTTTTTTTTAACAAACATTCATCCCCATAACTGGCTGTATTCCTAAGTAACCCATACTACGAATTGAAAAGAAAGCACTTAATTTTCTCACATAATTTTTCTTTCCCAATTCTACAGCATATGCATATTAGGTAACTATTCACATTTTTCTTAAGGAAGCTTTTAAAAGACATTATTGCAGAGATTAATTTCTTCCAAGTATTATATTAAATTACTATTAATATATCTATTGTTCTTACTGACTTCTATCAGATATATTTCCTACCAATACCTCAGTGTACCCAGGCTATCTCTATTTTACAACAGCAGAAACCAAAGGATGGGTAATATGATACTAAGGAAAAATTTTCAAAACTTGCAGATGTTATAACACTACAAACTAGACATAATGATTAGGAGTAACAATGACCTTGGGAAAATACCAAATGCACTAAAAAAAAAGGACCCTACATAATTAATAGGGTGGTGTTAACTTTACAGTCTGTGACGTTAGACATGCAACTGGAAATGCTCATTCTAAGAAATGGGGGACATAAAGTAAAATAAAGGCCTTTGCATGTAAGATGAGAGATTCTACGTCAGAATTATTCTTACTCCTATCAGGAGTTCTTCACTTTTAAAAATCAAGGTAATCCCCAAACATTTTTATTAAAAAGAAAATAACTGAGTCATTTATTGGGAAGTGGTCCTTACTAAAAACACGCCTCCTACCCACCGTAGAACTGCCCGTTCCTGTATAGAAGATGATTTATGAGTAAGTTTTCCAGCATACATCCTATGTGGGATGCCTCTGTGTCTACAGGGAATCTACATAGATCAAACTCCTCAATGTGGTAAATATTTACTGTTGTATCTTTTTTTTATGAAGTTATTAGGCAATAATGATAATTATGTCATGGCACAAATTTTTACTGGGAATGATTTCAAAAAACACACAAAAAGAGAATAGTACAATGAACTCATACCAATTATCCAGATTAGACAATTACCAGAGTTTTGCCACATGGGTTTCATCTATTCCTTTTGTTGTACTTGCTTAAATATTGCAAAGCAAACTCACATCCCATTGCTATGCATCTCTAAAAATGGAACACTATGTTAGAGAACCACAGTGCCATTGGAGCCTGAACACAACTAATGATAACTGTTCGGTGTCGTGAGAATCTATGAAGTGCAAGCAAGCTTTGTTCCCACTATAATATATTCTACAAGAAGAATTCTAGATCTACTTTTCCAAAAGGAAAAATGAAGAAATGAAAAATAATTAGAAGAGTTCTGATTTCAGTTTTTCAATTTTTGACACATAGGAAGTGATCTGTGTCAGGAAGGTATGACTGAAAGAAGAGATGGGATCAATTTGTGTATCAAAATTATAATCAAATGAATTTAGAAAGAGAGATGATGACTTGGATTTTAGTTTACATTTAAGCGATGATCATTGCAAATGAAAAACTAGATTTAAACTTCTGAGTCTTTTGTTTATGAAAGAGTACGGAGAAGTGAACTCTTAAATGAACAGCAAATATATATGCAATGGTTCACTTGTCTACAGTCTTAGTCGTAGTTGTTTGGAAAGGAAGAGACACTTCAAAGACTGCAGAGAGGTGTTTCAAAGTCGTCTATGCAATGCTCTCCCTTCAGAAACATCAACACCTGGAAAAAAATGGGAGAAAAATGGCAGAGGACCAAAACAGAAACCTCCAGAAAACTGAAAGGGAAGATGTTTGTCACGACAAAGCGGCCAGAAGTCCTCAGGTGCATCAAATCGCTCAACACCAAGAAGTAATTCCTTGAAACTGCCTGACTTGAATTATGAAGTTCACAAAAAGTAGTCGCTCCCCTTCAAATCGCTACAATTATATTCCTCATGTTATGGACTCAATGTTGTCCTCCTCAAGTTCATACTTTGAAGTCCTAACTACCAGGTCCTCAGAATGTGACTGTATTTGAGATGAGATAATTAAGACAAATGAGGTCCAGTGGATGGGCCCAAATCCAGTGTGACCAGTGTCCCTATCGACAGTGGAAATTTGGTCCCACACATGCACATGCAGGAGAAAGCCCATATGAGGACTCAGCTAGATGGCAGGAGGAGGGAAGTCTCAGAAGAAACTAAACTTGCTGAGCCCTTGACTTCAGACTTCCAGCCTCCAGAACCAGAAGAAATAAATTCCTGGGGTTTGAGACACTCGGCCTGTGGTATTGCATCACGACAGCTCAAGCAAACCAATATACAGTCTTCAGACTCTCAAAATTAGTCACTGACTTCACTCATAACCAGGCAAGTTACTTGGCAGTTTTTTTAAAGTTAAGTATTAGCCATTTTGAAGGTACCCTTTTCAAGTAACAACTATTGTTCTTAAAAAGGTCATGTAATTCATTAAAATGATCAAATATCCAGTCTGTTATTTCTCCAGGGTCACATTAATAACATTTGTAGGAGGCCAGTGATTTTGAATGGTCTCCTGTGTTGGGCTCAACAAACCAAACCAGTGTGAAGTCATTCATGCTGAATGAAACTGAAAAACTTAGGAGTATATTCATATAGGAAATGGCTAAGTTTGGGGTAGTAACACCTCTTGACCTTAAGATTGCTAACCAGTAGTGCTCTATCCCTCACTTCTGTTTTTTACTCATGATACTGTCTGACCAAGTGGTAGTCTCAGAGTTCTCTGAATCTGTTCTGGCTCTGGGAGCTGCTCAATACTAGAATGGTGAATAAAAGCCAATTAAGATTTTAACAGAAAATTTGTTGTAATTTCGTCTTTTGGCAGTAAAGGTGAGTTACACGGGTCTTGAAAGACACAGCTGATGACGCAAAACACCCCTTGAGGAACACAGGGAAGGCACTGCTGACCCCTTTTGAGATACTCTGTCTTTACAGAGTCCTGAGAACTATAAGCTCATCTCTAGTCGGCCCCCTTTCTTTGTGCATTGAGCCCCTGATCTCTTGGGCTTTTGAGTTCAGGGTTAGTTTGCGCTGTGAGAGAACGTACGACCTTTGAAAGTCCTGTCAGAAACAGGCCTGGATCCCGTAGGAGGGAGGACCTCCCTTAGGGAGGCCTCAGAGGTCTGAATTGGATGAAAAGTGCCCTGGATTCTACAGGTTACTAAAGGACAGAGCATTATGGGACGATTTGGACCCAAAGCGTCTAAAACTAGAACTCTTAGCCAGTCTCAAGCATAGGCACTATGGACTCAGAGGTGGTACCTTGTCTGAAAAAAATGAGAGAAAAAAATTACCAAAAGTAATTTAGAATTACAGGGGTCATAAGTGAGGAGGTTTTAACGTAGATAAAACTGTTCACTTACAGGCTTGGTGTGGCTCATACCTTTAATCTTGGCACTCTGGCAGGCTGAAGTGGGAGGGTCCCTTGAGCTCAGGAGTTTGACACCAGCCTGAGCAAGAGCAAGACCCCATCTCCACTAAAAATAGAAAAAATTAGCAGAGTGTGGTAGTGTGAGCTTGTGGTCCCAGCTACTCAGGGAGTTGAGCCAGGAGGGTCACTTGGGCCCAGGAGTTTGAGTTGCTGTAAGCTAGGCTGACACCACAGCACTCTAGCCTGGACAACAGAGTGAGATTCTGTGTTAAAATTATATACATATATACACACACGCACACACATATATAAATTTATATGTATATTTATATATATAATATAGTTCACTTGTGAGACCCATTAGAAAAAGGATCAGAAACCTCTGTAAGAACAATGAGATGTTTGATTGGTATGCAAAGGCATTTAAAAGACAAAACAAATCAAATCTTGCCTCCTTACAGAAAAGGCAAACACGTGCATGCGTGTCTTTACAGCCACGGAGATTGAGATGGTCCATAGACACATTTTAAACCAAACCCAGAGGGCCAGCTAAAGAACACTGTGCTCCCAGATATCTGCCTTTATTTTAAACAGACAGGCCATCCAAAAAGAAAATGTCTACTTTTACACCAGATGGAGCCACTTCTTTTGACCTGGACTGTTTCCCCCTACAGGAAGCCCCAAAAGTCATCACTATGAGGATAATTCCTTAGATTTTTTGTTTTCCTATTTGATCCTTCTTCTCCCCTGGGAACTTTTCAGTTGACTGAAATCCCCCCTCTCACACCCTTGTCGCTATCTCTTTCTGGCCGTCATGATCTGTGCTATGCCCTCGAACTATTTTTTTGACCAAACATGCATTTCTGACATAAGAACTATTTTTAGCTGGTTCTTTCATTGTTTTTTTTTTTTTTTTTAAGAGATTGGGGTCTGACACCTAGGCTGGAGTGCAGTTGTGTGATCACAGCTTAGTTCACCGCAGCCTTGAAATCCTGGGCTCAAGGGATCCTCCCAATCAGCCTCCCAGCGATCTTGGACTATAGGCTCCTGTCGGCCCACCCAGCAATTTTTTTCTTTTTTTTCATAGGTCTTACTGTGCTCCTCGAGCTTGTCTTAAACTCTTGCCCTCAAGTGAGCCTCCTGTCTCTGCTTCCCAAATGCTGGGATGATAGCTCTAAATCACCTTCCCTGGTCTCAAAGAAAGGTTTAATTGGTAAGAATATCTCCCTCTGCACTGGGTAGATGGGAAAGACTAACTCACTAGAAACTTTTATAAAGAAGAAGCCAAATATAACAAGTCCCACCTTTGATCATTTTGTCTTAAGGGTGGTTCCTAGTTATGCCTGTCTTTGTCTTGGTAATGGTAGTTAGGCCTGAACTTTGATTACAAGGAGCAATTTAGAAAGCGACTGTTTTAGGGCAACAGAATAGGCCCTCGAAAGACTGATAGTCTGAAAGGGGAAGAGAAATCATTTAGAGACTGCCAAACAAAAAATTTAACTATAAGATCTGGTTCTGTCTATATGGTCGTGTATGTTTATATATGTGTGTGTGCTGTGTATATGTGATATTTCCCCAAAACTTATGAAAAGCTCTATGCAATTAGCTTAAAAAAGTAATTAAACATTTTAAAGTTATGTTAAATTAGGCAAGAGAAATTTATGAGATGTCTGAGGCATTTTAAGTTAACACACGGAAACATTAATTGATGAACGTAAGTTTAAAGTGTATATCTGTCATCTTGTTTTCATATGTAGAGAAGATAAATACATTTTGGTCTGTTCATAAACATCAACCATGTTCTACAAGGAGGCACATGTTTTTAGAAGCTATGAAATGTGTATTTACGTCGTGAGGATATAGAATAGATCGTTCAAAATTACTTCGTTTCCTAGCCTTTTAGTAGAAATTACGATTACTAAAAGCTAAAAATTCTTATCTACACATGGTCATAGTAAGGAAAATAGCACATTTTTGGTACGTGAATCCATGAGGTATGAAAGGTGTTTTTGTTAAGGAAAAATAAAATTTAACCTAAAGTATGTTTGTTTGAAAATGAGACAGTATAAGGAAAATCATTAAAAGAATGTAAGAAGGCTGTATAAGGTTTATGGAAGATGAATCTTGCGAAGGGAATTTTATGTATGGTCAAGATGGCAAAGATTAGAAGGAAATTATTTATAAGCGTTCCTAATAATTGAGCATTAATGTCATCAGTATGCTGATGCAAAACTAAAACTTGGTCTTTTTGTTAAACTGAAGGTTTTCTTGAAGTATTTATCTGCTTTTAATAGTAAATTGTGAAAGGTTCTTCTTTACCTTTTAGGTACTTGGCTTAGAAAATAATGCTTCTTTGTTTTATCAAGATAAGCCCCTGTACTTCAGGTTATTTTCATTGTCTTTAATTACTTGAGTCCTCTTTATTTAAAGAGCTAAGATTTTTCCTGTAACAATGCAATTTTCATACTTGCCTCTGAAGTTTTTAATGATCATTCTGGTTAAATGAATGAATATTATTTCATGGTTGTCTGAGATCCTATTTTGATCAGGTGTTTTTAATCTTTGATATTTTTGACAAACTTCCCAAAATCTAACTCTAAATTAAGTCTTTTTCCTCTAGAATCAACTCTGTAATGCCCTATCCAGTCCCTGGAAAACCTCAAAGAGTGTGTCTCTCATTCTATAAAAGAGAGATAACTAATCCAAGTAGGGAGATTTAATATATTAAGTTATATGGAAAGCCCTCTCAAGCAACAAACGATGCTAAACTTTCTTTCAGTTGTACTGGTCTGGATGTGTTGTTGGTATGTGTTTCATAAACTGTATAAAACTCTTAGAAATCTGATGTGTTATCAGCCATATCCTGGTTACTATGTTAAATCACTGTATGCCACAGACATAACCAGATCACCTTGCCAAGTGCATCACGATTATAATGAACTCTCATCAGATTTTTAACCATGGCCTATTTTAATTCTTGTCATTCACATGCGATTAACTGTTTACTCAGGTACTTTCCTGAGCAACTAAGCCTAAAGTGTTTCATCTTTAAGGAAGTTCATGAAAAGGATGTTGACAAGTATAGGATTCTGGTATTTTAAGATCATGTCATTGAGCCCAAAACTCTAATGAAGAAACTCATTGGCTTTATAGAACTGCTAACCGAACATCAAGTTCAAGAATTAACTGAAATCAGGAAATGTTTGGGCAGATTTTCATGCTAAGTCAGTAAATACTAAAATTCTTACAATACACAATTTGAATAAGCTCCGATAAGATTGATGATCTAAGTCAAATGACCTATTATAACTTATTTATAGACAGTGATGTGCACCTTAATTGAAGAAACAAACTTTCTGTATAAGAGGATTTAAGTTCAATGTTAAATGTGGACACATGGAGATCCTGGATGACCAACTTGATTTCCCGGAGTCCTTAAATCTTCCATAATGAAAAATGCTGCACTTCATTACTCATCATGGAGCAGACAAAACAATACAAATTATGGAAAAATACCAGTGTGTTGACAGTTCTGAAATTGGTGGTTTTTGATCATTTGGACAAGTTTGGTTTGTGAAACTTATAATGCTGGGAAATCAATAAAAACTTCAGGTGGTATATTTCTGCTACCTGATGGGTCATCTGAACATTTATAAAGGATTTTACTCATTACCACCTTCAATGGGATGTGAATATGCTCTTGTAACAGTTCTAGTTCTCTGGTTGTACAGAAGCATTCCACGAAGCAAAGCCAATCCTGTAACAGTAGAACCTCATGTTATCCCCCTTTTTTATAAACTCTGATGCCAATATAAATGTATTTTGGGGAGATACAGCAAGCCCTTCATGACACACCAACTGATGACAGTCAGACCTTTTATAATCTGGAACTCAAAGATTGGGTCTTCTGGAGAAGACTTCAGAGACAGAACCTCATGGGAAGGAACCATAACCAAGTTCTTCTCACTACCCGCAGTGCCTTAAAGCACTTAAAGCACAATAAAGCATCAGTGCCTTAAACCTTTGCTTCACATCTCAAATCTTAAAAGGATTCCACTGGACTTCTAGAACTGTATACCTGATCGACACTTTAAGGTAAAGCTGACCAGGGAAAAATTTCCTCAGAAGCTGAAGACATCTTAGACATTCACAGCTTTTCCCAAAATGTCGTAAGAAGACTCTTGATCATAGTGTAACCTGTGCCTCTCATAAGTTTTCCGTGTTTGACCTACTTTGGCACTTGGCAGGACACTGCTCTAGGTAAAACTTCACAGTAAGTACTAACTGTTGAATCTGTTAAGCTAAACTCAGATTTTTACGTGAAGGTGATTAACTTCAGCGACATCCCTAACACAAATATTTATAATAATCGTCTTAGTCATCCCTTTTAAATAGTTGGACTTCTGAACCGACTTGTTTTCATTTTCTGCTGTGATCTGGCCCAGCCCTGAGATGCTAGACTGCTTGTTAGCTGAGCAGGAAGAGTGTGCAGTTGTTAATCCTTTGAGTTGCATGTGAATAAGAACAATGAATAATGAAGAGACTGCTTCCAAAACAATTAGTGAATAGGCTCCTTGGGTAAATCAGGGGGACTTTTCATCGGGGTTATCTATTTGGGTTTAGTTGGTTTGGTTCATGAGGACCTTGGCTAAGGTACTCTTTATCCTTGGTCATATCCTCTTGAGAGTCGTAATCAAAAGTTTTAAATGTTTACATGCAACCATCTGTCAAAGGTCAAGTGGTCCCTTTGGTTGGAATGACAAAGCTCAAGGAAATGCATGATTGTGAAGACATTATAACCTCTGAATACATATTAGGACCAGAATCTAAAATGATAGTAGCTAAAAGTAGCACTGAATCTCTAACTGGTGGTTTCACTCATCTAGGTAAGAGCCCAATCAAAACGGGGAGGGAATTATTAAATTAAAATTTCTAGGAGGCTGTTGATTTGCAGTAGGCTGGGCCCAACAGACTAAACCAATATGGAATGATTCCTGCTAAATGAAACTAATTAACTTAAGGGTATACTCATGTAACAAATAGCTGAGTTTGGTAGTTAGAGCATCTAAATGTCAGTTAATCACTGGCAGCCAATGAGTTTATATATATCTATATATACATATGCATATATATCATATATTATATACACACATATATATAATACACATAATATATCACATATATATTATAAGACTATCAATTAAGCTGTATACTTCACTTCTATTTTCTTTTTCTTTTTTTTTTTAGAGACAGAGTCTCACTTTATCGCCCTTGGTAGAGTGCCGTGGTGTCACAGCTCACAGCAACCTCCAACTCCTGGGCTTAGGCAGTTCTCTTGCCTCAGCATCCCAAGTAGCTGGGACTACAGGCGCCCGCCACAACACCTGGCTATTTTTTGTTGCAGTTTGGCTGGGCATGGGTTTGAACCCTCCACACTCAGTATATAGGGCTGGCGCCTTACCCACTGAGCCATAGGCGCCACCCTACTTCACTTCTATTTTCCACCCATAAAAACTGTCTGACCATGTTGTAGCCCCAAAATTCTTTGGACCTGTTCTAGTTCTGAGGGCTGTCCAATTCTAGAATAGTAAATTAAAAACAATTAGGAGCTTTAAAATAAACTTTTATAATTTTGTCTTTTGACATACATATATATTTATGTATACATGTGCATACATATGTTTGTGTATATGATTCATGTATGTTACCTATGTAAATAAATGTATATTATATACCTGACCACACATGCACACAATGTTTGAAACAGATTCCAATAAGATTGGTTATAGGTCTCCTTTAATACATGGGGCCTCCGTTCTCTTTTCCTGAACATTTTTGTTGAAGAAGCTGGATCATCTGTCCTACAGTATCTCCGTGCCATGTAGGTTTTGCTGATTGTAATTCTGTCCTGTCATGTAACCTGATCCTCTGCCCTCTGTATTTCTTACAAGCTGGCAGATCTGGAAGCTTGATCAGAACTGGGGCTCCTTCTGGTGGACCTTAGCATGGACTCCCAGAATACTCTTTGCCTTTGGATGGTCATTGTTTCCAAGCACTTCAAAGGATAAATCTATACAAAAATCAGTATTTTTAAAAATAAATTCTTGGCTCGGCGCCTGTGGCTCAACGGGCTAAGGCGCCAGCCACGTACACCTGAGCTGGCGGGTTCAAATCCAGCC
>CAUYRH010063234.1:0-21077 GCA_963574655.1 Perodicticus potto | reverse complement strand
CCGTGCGGAAGGAGCGTGTAGTAACCGTTAAGCACATGATCCTAGTACGTGGGCCCCGCACACCTGTTGTGTAACGCTTCAATAAAAGGCCGGGACAGAGGTTACTCAAGCCCACCTCTTGCAAGCACGTACTTGTAATCCGTGTCCCGGCTGTTTTATTCGCGCAGTGACAGGGCACCACAGTGACACCGAGGAAATTCTATTTTGGAAAGGGATGCAAATGTTGGGTAGCCAAAATGAGACAACGAGGCAGTACATAAAGTGATTTAAAATACTGTCATGGGGTTGAACAGGAGCACTAATGTATCTGTAATAGAAAAAAAGAAGCTGCTTCACTGTAAAGTGGGAAAACACTGATATAGCGAATTATGGGTATTGTTCTTTCTTTCCTGCCTAATTTTCCCTAGCTCCTTTTTTCAGATTCATTTGAGAAACTCCTCCTGAGCTCTAAGTGTTAGTGCTGGAAACGCCAATCATCAGAGTAGGCACACAGTACTTGAAATTGAGATATAGACACTGGGAGAGAATTCTCTGGTGTTTCCTACATTGTAATCACATTACTGGGAGATAGGAGTCTGGAGCCTCTGGAACTGGGAGAGAATAAAGCAATACAAACCGAGAGACAGAGAAAACAGTATTCAGTCTGGATGCAGTCTTTTCCTAAGATGCACTCTGGGACTTTCCAATTACATGAGCCAATAAATCCTTTTTGGTGGGCGGGCTTAACTTTCTGTCCCTTGTAACAAAAAATGTTCTCAGCGCAATGCAAAAGATCTGGGCCCAATAAGGTCAATATAATTTATATTTTAAGTCCCACAATTATAATAGTTTGAGGAAATACCGTTTAACATAAGAGTAGGATAGAAAGTATATCAGAGCAACAGTCCATAAAAGAGATTTTCAAAAGAAAAAGCGACTTTTCTTAGGATCAAAGGAACCTATGCCTTGAGAAAAGAGAAAGCTGTGAAGTAAACAACTCCTGGAGAATATAAAAAAAACATAGCAAATGCAGGAGTGAAAGACATAGATGTAAAATATACATAGGAAATGCATGTTCAGTATATGAATTTTCTAAAAGGGAAGAAATAACTGAATTTTTCATGAGTTTATTTTCCAAAAAGGTAAGCATCTGGCCTGCACGAGGTGATGTAAAGCCTAAGTAATACTGTAATAAGAGTTCAGGGATTCATTCTATACAGATCTATCACTACCTATTCTATATAATCTTAATTTCTGTAGACCTCTGGTTTCTTACCTCTAAAGTAAGCATCTTTTTCACCTCTAAAATTGTGACTGAGCAAAGTTGTTATCTATCTGAACATGAGCTTAGATAAAGAAAGGCATGAAAAATACTAGAGAATGGATTTCAAGTCACGAGTTTAACACACTATAATTAGGTGATTTTTTACCTCTGAAAAATTTTTTTCAAACTGCTTTATACATTTAACATTTTTCATTGCACTGTGCTCTTATTCTATTAGCCCTCTTTTCAACTTCTGATATATATAACATAAAGCCTTCCCTAGCTTTAGGATCACAGTTTAAAAAATATTTTTCATTATTGTGAAATATGCAGAACATAAAATTTACTATTTTAACCTTTTCTATTTTTTTAATTGTGATAAAACAAAATTCACCATTTTAACCATTTTTAAATGTACAGTTGAGTGGCATTAAGTGCATTCATAGAGGCATGCAACCATCACCACCGCCCACATCCACTCCTCTTTTCATCTTGCAAAACTGGAACTCTTGACCCATTAAACAGCAACTCATTCCTCTTCCCATAAGTCTCTGCCAAGCACCACTTTACTTTCTGTCTTTATGAATTTAACTACTCTAAGTACTCCATGTAAGTGTAATCATACAAAATTTACATAATAATTTTATGTATGATTTCTTTCACTTAACATCATGTCTTTAAGGTTCACCCATGTTGTAACACGTGTTGGAATTTCCTTCTTTCTTAAGGCTAATATTCCACTATATGTATATTACACATTTTGCTTATTCTTTCATCTGTTCATGAATACTTGGTTTGCTTCAACTTTTCAACTCTTGTGAATAATGCTGCTATGAATATGGGTATACAAGTGTGTATTTCACTTCCTTGGGTACCCAGAAGTGCAAATGCTAGAACATAGTAAATTCATTTTTAATTTTTGAAAGAGCCACCATATGTTTTCCACAGTAGCTACACTATTTTACAATACCACCAGTATCACACAAGGCTGCATGGAATTTGGGACTTTGATACATTATAATAGTTCATTAATTATTTTTAAATAACACATGACTTTTCAAAAACAGACACTGAGATAATCATCTGAAACTCCTCCATGCTAATATCACTATCGTTTCTGAAAATTCCAAGTTTTCTCATGTTATAATTTTATGGAATTTTAATACTTGATATGTTTTTTGCTATTTTTTTCACATTAAATATCTAAGCATTTTCCATGCTATTACAAAATCAACATAATTATCATTTTAATATTTGTGTTATATTCAACCAAGGAGAAATACTATAACTTTCTTAATCACTGAAACGCGGAACATTCAAGCTGGTTCCAACTTTTCAGTATCAGACATATGCAATAAATACATATATGTGTACATCCTTTTTCTTCTTTTGAATGCTTATTAATCAGTTAAAAGGTATGCACATTTTTAGAGTGCATACATTGTAATAAATATGTTTAAACACCTTTCCAGGGTGGCTCAAGGAGTAGGGTGCCGGCCCCATATACCAGAGCCCTGGCCAAAACCTGCAATAAATAAATAAATAAATAAACTTCCTTCCAAAGGGAACATACAGATTTACAAGGCTGAACGATGAAGTTTACAAACGCCACCTAGAAAAAGTGCTCCCTCCCTCATTGTTGAGTACTACAGCACCAGATGGCCAAGTGCAGTACTTGTAAGGTGACCGTGGTGATATTCAGCAGTGACGTATGTAGCACTTTGTCTAGGACGAGTTTGTGAACTGAACTGCCCAACTTTGTGCATTACTCCAGCATCTCTCACCAGCCAGCTTGTAGCAGGAGGTATTGTCACTCACCTGTGTATCACTAGTCCCCTAACAAACTATTACCTAGTAAACAGGCAATCACTGTTCACTAACTTAATTCATAAATGAATAAATAAATAAGAATGCCTTTTAACTAAATCTTCACTATAACTGAATCTTATTTTGTTTGCTAACTTAAGGCAGCCATTACATTTTAGGCTATTTTAAAACTATTTAAAACAATTAAAAATCTGGTCTTTGAACCAGAAGGTCCATAAAAGATGAATCTCCTTGCCAGCATAAAAGTCTTTCTCAGCATTTAAATATTTTTCTATACGTCGTGAAATATAATGAAATTTCACTCAATTTTAACTTTTCTTTCTAAATGTAAAAATGGTGGGATCATGTTCCTGACTTGCCAGGTTTTATTGTATGATATAGTTACAACCTCTATTTAGTACTTACATATAAGCAAATAAAATAATATCAGCCAAAATCAACTCAGAACTAAAGTGTAGTTTGTTCTAAATTTTATTTCTTTTTTACCATTAATTTTCTTTCTTTTTTTTTTTTTTGAGACAGCGCCTCAAGCTGTCACCCTGGATAGAGTGCTGTGGCATCACAGCTCACAGCAACCTCCAATTCCTGGGCTCAAGCGAGTCTCCTGCCTCCGCCTCCCAAGTAGCTGGGACTACAGGCGCCCGCCCCAATGCCTGGCCATTTTTTGGTTGCAGCCGTCATTGTTGTTTGGTGGGCCGGGCTGGATTCCAACCCACCAGCTCAGGTGTATGTGGCTGGTGCCTTAGCCCGTGGAGCCACAGGCGCCAAGCCTACGAGGAATTTTCTATCCATTAAACTATAAGCTCTTTGAAGTTAAATATTTTTTTCATCTCTGTATATGCCAAACCGATTAGCACAAAATTTTGCACATAGTAGGCATCAACAAGTATTTCAGGTATATTTATTATGCTCTATGTTTGATTTTTGTTTGATCTAATTGACAATAGTTTTTAAGAATCATGATAAAAAATAAAATATATATGCACTTAAAAACACACATGTCAAGGATCCCTCTTTATATTTAAGGTAGTAGAATAACATCAGCAAATAAAAAAGGAAGTCTTATTAATGGTACAAAGTCATGACAAAGAAAAAAAGGAAGCATTACTCTATCCTGAGTCAACGTAGTATTCAATTCTTCAGGGACTATAAATTATAATGGTAATGTTACTACAACTGTCAAAATTCTTCCCAAAGCAATCTTCAAGGTTTAATCAACATGGATAATCACTCTTTTCATTTCTGTAGTAATAAGAAAATTTTAAGCAATATCTTTTGATTGGTGTTATCTTGAAAATTGCTAGGTTGGAGGCCTTATTTTTAAATGCAATTTTCCATGCAGCCTAGAGAAAGAATGAAGCATTTGGTACGTTTTTCCTAATTGTTTCTGATTGCTGCCTGGGTAGCTTCAGCACTTCTACACCTTCAAAATCACCTTCAAGGGCTTCAACATTTTTGACCATTACTTTTAATCAAAAAGAGGCTAAACATAAAACAACTTGACTATTGCATCACAGGAATCTTCACAATACTGGCTTCAACACTTTTATTTAATTGGCTTTAAGGAAAGGGCCGTCAGAAGTTAACTGTCGGTATTTACGAATGTTGATTAAGGTGACACATTATCTGATGTTAACATTCACAGAAATTACTACCCAGGAAAAGTGGTCAATACTGAAGTTAACAGAGTTTAGTTTTCTACTGATAACTATGTTTTGTTTAGGTCTGCTTAGCAAATAAAGCACACTCTTATGTTTGTTACTTAGAAAATTTATGTATTTTAAAAGATGAATTTGCCTAAAAAGTAAAATTTTATCATCTGTATTTCCATTCATAGCATAATAGTAAATACAAAAGACAATACAACAGCAGAAATATACAGCCATATGGAAATCAAGAGACACAGACCCATCTCTTAATACTACTGAGGAGAAAACTGGTCTGGAGAGTTGACTTGCTCAATGGCAAATTGTCAATTTTTCTGGTAGAGCTTGAATTTTAACACAGAACTCAATCTTCCTGATTAAATACACTTTCCATAACTCTATGAACATTATTTCCTTTTTCACAGTAAGAGACTGTTCTCTTAAATTTCCACTATTTTAATGTAGAATGAAATTTTCGTGTCCATTTAACCAACGAGGAAGAAATCAAGTATTGAGTTCAGGCCTTGATGAGGAATGAGAAAAATACTGGTCTAGTAAATAGGGATTATGCAAAGAAGTCAAAGTATTTCAGAGTGATTTTCTGGTAGGGCTATTTTTTTCCCTGAAGGAAGGAGTCATTCTTTGGGAGGAGGCAGTGGTAAATAAGGTATTGGTAATATAATCAAAAAGATGGGAAAATAGTCTTCAGACACTCCTCTTAGTTATTTTTAAAGATTGTTTACTGATTTGAAAGGCAAACGCTATTCACTCTGTGCCATCAGGAGAAAAAGGAATAAAAATTATTTCAGGAAGACTCCACGTTACTCGCAGGTTAGTACTTCTAAGATGTACAGTATCTTTAAAAAATTGTATACTGAGGAAAGAAGGAATACATAATAATAAAATATTTTTGTAAGAGCAAATACAATTTTTAGGTCTTCATGGCTGGCTGTTTTAGCCTAAAATAACATTTGGGCACATTAATGCTATAGGAACAAGTTGTCCAGGAATACTGAATTGTAAAATTCAGAGTGTATGTTTCTACATTAATTGGACCATTCAAATAAAATAATTTTTCATTTAATTTCTGTAGTACAGACTATGAGTATTAATTTGGTTTTCTTTTTTTTTAATTATTTTTTATTGAGTCATAACTGTGTACAATAATTCAGTCATGGAGTACAGTGTGCGGGCTTCACATACAATCGGAGATATTTTTATCAACCTGATTAATATAACGTTCATGATATTTTCTCGTTTACTATGTGAAAACAATTTTGATCCATATTTAGAAGTTTTCTCCTGACCCTTCACATATGCACCACAAGTGTGATCTCACCCTTTATCCTCTCTCCCCCCACCCTCTCCCTCCCCTTCCCTTCCTCACCCCTTTCCTCATCTTTTTGTGCAATAAGTGGATTGTAGCCTTCACTTGAAAGATATAAATTTGCTTCATATTAGGGGTGTATACATTGGATACTTTTTCTTCCATTCTAGAGATACTTTGCTAAGGAGAACATGTTCCAGCTCTATCCATGTCAATATGAAAGAGGAAAAGTCACCATCCTTCTTTAAGTCTGCATAATATTCCATGGTATACATGTACCAAAGTTTATTGATCCATTCATGTGTCGTTGGGCTCTTGGGCTTCTTCCATGACTTAGCAATTATGAATTGGGCTGCAATAAACAATCAGGTACAGATATCTTTGTTGTAATGTGTTTTGTGGTCATCTGGGTATATACCAAGTAAAGGAATTATAGGGTCAAATGGCAAGTGCCTACTTTAAAAATCCCTTTATAAAGCAATATGTTCCATTCTATTTAATAGTAAACTAATTTACTTTAAGTAACTTCTTTTTGAAGGAATCATGCACTTGGCTTTCTGTTACTTTGTCTTTTCTCTTAGGGCTACTTAATTATTAAAATATAAAGGCATTTCCTCCATAATAGCATGGTTAGGAAAAAAATATTGCAATGTCTGTTGGTAAATCCAAGCACACTTCACATTTGTATTTAAACCTAAGTGCTTTCCTTTGTTGATAGGTGAAGTTGAATAAGATACTTCTCTCTGACTTTGTTATCTAAGGTATATAATGAAAAGAAATATGTGTAATGTATAGTGTTTAATAATATTTAAAAATGATAATATTTATTTATATACACATATGTAAACTGCTAAACTTAGTGTCTGGCATATGAGTGTATAAATGTTCTTTATTTATATAACAATTGTGGTAAGTAGCATAATACCCTTTCCCTAAAATTTGTTCACATGCTAAATCCTGTAACCTGTGAATATAATACAGTTAAACAAAATGGAGACCAGGCCTCAGAATTTTCCTGATAGTCAAAACTAGTAAGGTCATATAAGTAAAAATTAAACAAACTTGATTTTAGGGAGAAGTGAAATTTTACTGTTTTTACTTTGTAAATTAAAGGTTATTAGAAGTATTTAAATATTAATGAACAAATGTAAATCATCACCCCAAAATGATATGAGATAATAATTTTTAACTAATATTTCCGTATAGAAACTCCCATGGTAATAACTAATCACTCTAAAAATTAAATAACTTCTTCATTTCTTTATCACAAGCCATTCTATAAAAATGTGCTTCTGAGCTTCTTGCCACTTTCAATGTGAGGACTCCAGATCTCATTCTATACTTTTTTATTGTTTTAAAGTTTTCTAAATTTGTTTGAGATTTTATCTTTTCTTTCTTTTTTTTTTTTTTTTTTTTTGCAGTTTTTGGCAGTGACCAGTTTGAACCCACCACCTCGTCCGGTACATGGGGCCAGTGCTTTATACCTTTGAGCTACAGGCCCCGCCCAGAGTTTATCTTTTCATAATATACATGACAAAGAAGACTTTGAAGATATGACTTAATTACTGATTATCCTGTAGTAACTGGAAGACCTAATGTCTTAGCAAAGGTCCTCATGGTAAGAGTAAGAGAAAGAGACATTGGGGAAGCTGAAACCACAGTGAAGGCATCATGAGCCAAAAGGTCCAGGCAAGCTCCATCAGCTTGAAAAAGAAAGAGAACAGATTCTCCCTTAGAGCTGCCAGTAAGGACTACAGACCTCTACATAGGCTGATTTTAATCCAGTGAGGCTGATTTTGAAGTGTGGACTTCCAGAACCATAAGATAGTAATGAACTTTAAGCCACTTTTTGTGGTAATTGGTTATATCAAAAATAGCAAGCTAACATAACAAAAACCATAATAATTTTTAACTTATTATTTAGGGAGTAAAATATGATTTCATTGAAGGATGTAAAAAAAATGGCAAGTAAATGGAAATCAAGTATTTTATAATACCTAAACATTCTAAAATAATATTGAAAATGATCGTGACTGTCAGATAAATCATTCAATGCAATTATCTCCCTCTAATTATACAGATCAGAATGAGATATTTTAATAAATGATTGTACTTGGCTTTGCATATGTTACTCTAAAGTTTAGGAAATATCACAATTTACTTTGTCAATCAGGCTTTTGATATAATGAGAATGTAAAGTTTTAAATTATGACCACTTAATTTGATGCTTTCTGGGGAAAGTCTTAATTTTTCTATTATAACCTATTAATAGGATTTATGTACTAATATATGCTATTTTATATTTATGCCCATCTCTAAATTACATTAAAGATATTATCACCAGATATTCTAAAATACTATTTTATGTAACCACAACAATAACAGTCACCTATTTACTCTGGTTAAAAAATTATGATATTTTCTCTCCTAGGATGTTCAGAAAGGTCTGGGAATTGAAAAGGTATTACCTATATTCATCAAAGCATTACTTCCTAGGCCTAATACACATTTTAAAATAATTTCTTATAAATATTTAAGGTTTGGCAAGTGTTTAAAGTTTATTGAAATTCCTGGGGCAAAAAGATAACTTTAAGAGCAGAACTGTTTACTTTTCTTCCTTCTCAATTTATAACAAAATTTCAAAAATTTTTGCAATAAATGTGTGTCCACTGTAACAATGGCAAATGTAAAAAAGTGATCATCAAAAAACCAGAGGGATTTCTTTTCTGTAGATACAAAATAAATGGAGTAGAGAGCAAGTGCCCCGGCACAGTAGGGTGACCTGTAACCCAAAGCTGGTGATAGTGAAGAATGCTACAAAAGGGAAATTTTAATTCTTCATAAACATAGTTTGGGAACTAGTGTACAATGGAGAAAGTTTTATGAATGTTGATAAACTTATTATAAAGTTTGGCTAGCAAATGTTTTTGAAAAATAAAAACATTGACAAGGGCTTCCCTGAAAGAAATAAATGCTATCAATATTTTTTCTGCACCTTGTATTCTTGATATTTTATTGTCTGTTAAATTTAGGAATTAAGAAATTCAATCCTGAGGGACTTCTACAACTGTTAATAAGCTCATAACCTTTTTGTGTTATGGAGTTTATAGGAGATGTGTATTTGATAAATTTAAAAATGGATAGCTTAGAATGAGTGCATTGTGGTTTTAAGTCATACTTGCCCTGGCTCTCAAGAACCAATTATACACATCTCTTTGAATATCCTGTTCACTGATGACTCTTTAGTAGCTTAAAACCAACCATTACAGCATGTGCACCATGATAATTTTAAGTGCTAGAAATCATGGTCCTCTCCTTTGTTTCCCAAAGATACGTATGTTACATTTACTTGCTCATCACTGATAGAACCATGGTAGACATGGAATATGGAATAACATCATAGGTTTGAGTCCATGTTCTGCCACTTGGAAATTGAGTAGCCTTTGCCAGATCACCAAATTCCTAAACACCTTCACTTCCTTACTGGAAAAAGAGTATTACACACCATTACAATAATGAATGAGAATAGCATAGACAAAAGCAAGAAGTGAGTAGAGTACTAATTACCTGACAGTTGCTGCTTATATGTAGTAACCGCAAAAAATGTCACCTTTACATCAGCCAGAACTTATTTCCTCGCAGGTGATTATGGTTAAAAGAAGAAAGGACATATCAGTTTCTCTTGATTTCTTTTAGCAATTTATATCTACTTTATGTCTATTTAATTATAAATGGCAATGAATAGAGGTGAGTTGTTCCCACACAACTTTAAGGGAAGATTGTTAATGAGGATTTGCTGGTCCACTGTTTATTGCCTGCTATCTGGCTGAAAAGAAATCTGTCATGGTAGTCCCGGTAATGACTAGAGAGTGTTGAATCCAAAAAATATAATATTAAAACAAATAATCAAACTTGAAAAATAACTTGGTACCAAGTAAAAAATAACTGTAGTAGTCAAAAGTATGTATTTTATATGAGATACTTAAATTACTATGTTACTGTTGTTTGGGAATATAAATATACTTATCATTTATACTTTAAAAACACAATCATTTATAGTAAAAAATGAATATTAACTCCCTGAAATCTATATTTCAGTTTTTTTTCCTCTCAATTTCTATGAAAACTTGTCATAAGGAAAATAATATTTCTAACTAAATTTTAATATAGCCAGCAAGGTATATGTTTAAAATGATTTGTTCACTTGTTTTGACTAAAAATAAGAATATTTCCTTCAACACCGAAGTCCTTATTTCATACATAATACAAATGATGAAATGCTCTGACCTCCATTATTTAACAAGATATAAAAGAATTACTAAACCCTGGTAGTGTTTTATAGAAAAGAATTAGTGTAACTAATCTCCTTTTCCCACATTACCCTACTCTTTTTGTTCCTCTCCAGACACGGCAGCTGGGCCACACAAAGGACATGTTTGACAGATAAAGAATATAGATGCCAAGGTCTGAAATAAATTTTTTAACATTAACATCTGTGTCTCTGCAAAGCTCTTGGCTGCTTTCTTCATTTGCTGCTTGGATGGGCTGTTAGGTCTGTTGACTTCACTCTTAACCATGTTAAAATCTGTGTAGTAGGTTCTGGTGACCTGCCTAGGATGTGAGACATTAGTAAACCAGTTGAAAGTCCTATTTTTGTACACTTCTTATCTTTGTTCCTCTGAATGATCTGTATCCTCAAGACTTTGTCCCCATTTTATGAAAAAATAGCACAATCCAGGATGGATACCACACAGCCTTCCCTAAAATGATCTCAAATCCATTCTCTGTATCTTCGGTTGATTCTTTGCCACATTACTCCAAAAATAAATTACAAAACAAATGTACTTCATTGCTAGTAAATTAACAAACTTATTATTCATTAATAATTGAATGTC
Organism: Perodicticus potto; assembly: GCA_963574655.1. Classification (NCBI taxonomy): domain Eukaryota; kingdom Metazoa; phylum Chordata; class Mammalia; order Primates; family Lorisidae; genus Perodicticus; species Perodicticus potto. The sequence goes on along the minus strand of CAUYRH010063234.1, from coordinate 10,139 downwards.
AGGCAATTAAATTCTAAAACTATTTATTTTCATTATCATTACAAATTATACATCTTACTTTTGGAGATATATTTCAAAATTTTCAAGATACTTCAAACAATGATTTAAATAATTTGGCCAAATCATATTATAGAGATATTTTAATATGTTATAAAATAATCCAGATTATTTTCATACAGCAAAATCATTTTAAAATATACATACATAAATAAATACATAAGAAGTGTCATTTTTTACTAGGAAGTATTCGATTTAGTGAATATTTTAATGAAATGTTAAATATTTATTAAAAATCAAGTACTTTCACAATTGTGTATAAGGTTCTGGGAGTTATATATTTACTAATATCTCAACCCCAAACAAAATGAAAAGTTAAGGGTTGGCATTCTTGGTCCAAGAAAAATGATTTCCTCATTTACTTAAATGCTATCTAATTTTGTATGAAAGTAAATAAAATAAAAATGTTACCTAATATCTCTGTTCAGGATCATATTTTCTTCTATTCTATGCATTCTGTATATATTTTTTAGTTTCATTTTTGTAAGTAGTAAACTGAGTTTTACCAATTTTATTAGTTTAGGATAATAATCATAAAACAAAAACAATACATGTACATACAGACACACCAGAGGCCTGTCCAGAGCAAGTCCCCAGAAAAACTAGCACTCTAATTTTGTTGCTTTTAAACCCCAAGAGTATAACAAATTCATAAAATTATTTCATATACTTTGAAAATTGTTGTCAATTTAAATATTATTATGAGCACATATTTAGTTCTTCTAAACACAAACCCTGACCATAGTTACATCTAAAGGACACATTTAAAGTTTTAAATTTTCAAATATACATTCAAAAAAATAGTGGTTAATGTGTGTGATGTATGCCTTAATCAAATTCCCAAAGACTAATTGTGTTTTAACTTGAGTACTATTTAAATTGTTTTTTGTGTGCTTAAGGTATTTGAAAACATTGTTTCTCTGTATGTGGAAGAATCCTTTGGATGACATTGTAAACTTCTGATGCCAAGCTGTGAAATTTTCTTCCAAAGGCAGCATCTGGTTGTTTGGCAAATCCATTGGTAGTTTTTCTGCACCTCCAGGTCTGTTATAAGGTTGACTGTTTTCTGTGGACGAGTTTCTAGTTTACTGAAATGAAGGACTATATAAATCACTGAAACATTCCGTGACGTTGATTTAAGTAGTACTTTAGAAACTAAATTTCTATATGTGAGAGAAGCATAACATTGAGGCTGTATGCTGATATTCTCCCGTGAACATCTGTTTCTGCAAATACCCATGACTCCCAAAATGTGCAGCATGAATAAGCATGCTATGTGTTCTATGAAGAAAAAGTTGGAAGTCATTGATATTGTTTGAAAATGTATTTTTTACACATTCAGAAGTTAATTGAGATTTATCAAAGAGAGAAGAGTTGTTCAGGATCTGCTATTTCTTCTGGTAATGCTGTAGTAAAGTGAGTTGAGAAAAAATTCTGTGAAATGAGATAATTTTAAGACTTTAGCACATTTCTGTCTTTTCTAAAAATACCATGTGTGACTATTATTGTTCAGGATACTGAATTTATAAACACCAGAACAGTTAAAGCAGGATTTAAAGCAGGATTATTTTCTCTCTAGGTAATTGATGTCATTCACTAATAACTGACATAATGATAAATAAGATGACATGCAAAATAAGAGTTAATTTATTAACATACCTTCTCTTTTTTGGTAACATGTAGCCTGATTTAAAAATGACATAAAAAATAATAAGGAGGTTCACATAGTTCTGAGATACTTTTATGCTGATAGTTTATTTCACATAATCTTCTATCTAGAGACACTGAGTTTTTTCTGTGCAGTTCTGTTTTCCTCATGAACTCATTTACCTAGTGTTGACTCAGTGTTTTATATTTGCCAAAAACTACTGTATCTCCTTGAGATAAAAACTCAAATGTCACGGTGACCGGGAGGTAAAGGGAAGCGCACTTTGCAACACTGCCATGGAGCTCTGGAAAAGAGAGAACATCTAGATAGAACAGCTTCAAAGAGAAGTTGAACATAACACAGAAAGAAAAAAGTTATGTTTTATTGTTAAGGGATCAAAGATGGTCAGTTTATTTTTTACTTAATATGTCAGAAAAAGTTCAGCTGAAGGGTGCAATTTTACTTGGGTCTGAAATAATGAGTCAGAAATTTCAAAGAAAAAAAAATTTGATAGAACATTCCAAAAATTGGGCAAGAAACATAAAGTTCTTGACTTATTAAAATACCTGGTATTTTTAGAAAAACCCACTTTACTTGCTATTCACTCAATCATCCACACACATATTGTTTCTTCTCCAGGAGATTAATTAATAGCACTCAGTACAAAGGTGAAGGATTACATACATTTAAAGTTAATATAGGCATACTTCAGAAATATTACATATTTGATTCTAGACAATAGCACCAAGGCAATTATCATAGTAATGCAAGTTACACAAAACTTTTGGCTTCTTAGTGAATTTAAAAGTCTTGTTTACACAGGACCCCAGTCTACTTAGTGTGCAGTATCATTATGTCTGCAGTACATACATACAAAAAATTTAAAAAATCCTTTATTGTTATAAAAGTCTAACGACTATCCACGCATTCAGAGATTTGTAATCTTTTTGCTGGTGTATAATCTTCGTGTCAATGATGACTGCTGCTGACTGATCATGGTAGTGGTGGCTGAAGTTGGGATGGCTATAGCACTTGCTTAAAATAAGACAATAATAAATGTATTCCATTGATTTATTTTTTCTTTAGTGAAATATTTCTCTGTAGCACCCCATGCTATTTGATAGCATTTTGCCCACAGTAAAACTTCACTCAAAACTGGAGTCAGTCCTCTCAAACCCAGTCATTGTGTTTAACTCAGCTTATGTAGAATTTTAACTTGTTTGTTATCATTTCAACAATATTCACAGCATCTTTGCCAGCAGTAGACTACATCTCAAGATACCATTTTCCTTACCCAACCACAAGAATAAATTTCTCATTCATTCAAATTTTATTGTGAGATTTCGACATTTTAGTCACATCTTCAGGCTCAACTTCTAATTCTAGTTCTCTTGGCATTTCCACTCCATTGGCAGGTATTCCCTCCACTGAAGTCTTGAACCATTCAAAGTCATCCAAAAAGGTTGGAATCAACTTCTTTCTAAATGCTTTTAATATTGAGATTGTTGACCTCCAACCATGCATCACAAATGCTTTAATGATATTTGAAATGGCAAATTCTTTCCAAGGTGTCAATTTTAGTTTGCCAAGATCAATCAGCAAAATCACCATTTATGGTAGCAGTAGCCTTATGAAATGAATTTCTTACATTACAGGACTTGAAAGTCAGAATTATTCCCTAATCCATGGACTACAAAATAGATGCTGCATTCAAAACAACATTGATCTCCTTGTACATCTCCATTATATCTTCATCAAGGTTTTTAGGCAACTTAGGTACATTGTCAGTAGCAGTAATGTTTTGAAAAACAGTCTTTTCTTTTTTCTCCTGAGCAGCCCTCTTCAGTGGGATCAAAATAAATACTCATTAAATCATGCTGCAAACAGACGTGCCATTAACTGGGCTTTGTTTTCCCATTTATAGAGCACCGGCAGAGTCAATTTAGCACAATTCTTTAGGCCCCTATGATAATTTTTGGAGTAGTAATTGAGAATTAGCTAAATATTTAACACCTACAGCAGAATTATCCCCTAAAATAGACTTAGTCTGGGCTTTTCAGGTTTTAAGCCAGAGATTGACTTCTCCTCTTAAGATATGAAAGTCCCAGAGGTCATCTTCTAGACTGTTTCATCTACATTGAGAATTTGTTGTTCAGTGTCATTTCCTTCATCGACTACCTTACATGGATCTTCTGGATAACTTGCTGGAGCTCATACATCAGCACTTACCGCTTTGCCTTTTGTTTCTTCATTTTGTGAATGGTTTCCTTTCCTGAACCTCACAAATCAACCTCTGCAGAACCTTCTGGAGCTTCTTCGCCTCTCTCAGCCTTCAAGAAATTGAAAGAAGTTTTTGTCTAGCTCTGGATTAGACTTTGGTTACGGGAGCTGTTGTAGCTGCTCTGGTCTTTCATCCAGACACTCAGACTTTCTCCAATCAGCAATGAGGCTGTTTTGCTTTCTTAGCATTTGTGTGTTCCTTGGAGTAGTATTTACATTTCTCTTCAGAATTTTGTCATTGCATTCACAATTGGACTGTTTGGTCCAAGGGGCCCAGCTTTTGTCCCTTCTCACCTTCCACATGCCTTCCTCCCTAAGTTCCATCATTACTTTGCTGTTCCAAATTGTTTGCTTTTTCCTGTATCCTTGCCCTTTATCATTTAATTATATGAGGACCTGCAGTCCTGACACTGAGCGCAGTCATGAATTGTTTCCTCCAATCTGTTCTTAAGAGATGTGATAAGGCTAAACTGAAGAATGTGTTTTCATTGTTATCCACATTTTTTTAGATTTATATAAGGGTACATATGATAAGTTGCATTGTTTGCATTTGTAAGGCAATCAAGAGACTGTGGATGGTCTGACTTGCTAGAGGATGAGGAACCTGAAGACAAAAACCAAGTAGCAGAAGTCCCTGCAACTGAAGCCAACTTAACCAGCCTCAGTCAGCTTCACTAACCAGATCAGCAAACCCAGCTGAGATGGGAAAATCTATTGGAAAATCTATTCAAAAATCTACTTTGCCTAAATAGTTGATCATCAGGTCTGTGATAAAGATTTCACTGAGGCATTATTATCTGCCCCTGGCATTGGTCATGCAACTTGATCATAATTAGATATTACCTTTTGGTGATGGGATGTTGGGACAACAAGGATTAAAATTCATATTCAATGAGGAGGATGAAAGGGCAGCACTGTTATTGTACGACAGTGGTAACATGTTAAGGGAAATATTATAACAGCTTGAGAAAAGAGCAAGGAAGCTGGTATATGAGGGGAGGAAAATGATGCACTATGTTAGGTACTAGCAAAATGTTCGCAAAATTGATAGAAGGTAGAAATGGACATGAGCAAAAGGATTTCCAGAAAAAAATATAATTCCATCCTCCATATCTGTTTCTGGGGATTTCTGACTTAAGCTATTGTTAAATCTACAGTGGTATTAATAAATTTACACACTGTGACTATAAAACTCACATGAAAATGAATAAGTGCATGTACTTTGCAAAGTACTTCATAAAATATTCTTCAACTTAATAACAATTTTTTCCCTTTCATATTCTACTTACGTGTCCAAATGATAACTATCTGTGATGATGGATATGTTATTTAGTTTGTGGTAGTTATTTCATATTGTATGTGTAAATCAAAACATCCTGTCTTACACTATAAATATATGTAATTTGTATATGTCAATTATACCTCCATAAAATAATTTTCGTTTCTTATTTCAAAAAATATTTGAGAAGTCAAATTCAAGATGATTTTTGTTTTTAATGTCTTCTAGTAACATCTATAATAAAGATCATTATGTGATTAAATTTTTTCAAAAGAAAATATTTTGAAACATGTTTTTTAAAATGTTCATGATTACTAGGATATCAATGGCAACATTGCTTAATACCAAAGAAAGATGGCAAACTAAGATATGCTCAGATATTTAATGAAAATGTACAGTTAATAAAATTTTAGTATTTTTAAATCTTAAGCATTTTAATTCGACTTATGTTTTTCTACCTTATATTTGATCATTTTTTAAATTTGTTTATAAACATTAATATCAAACACCATGTCTCTTATTCAGGACCTTACCCATGAATACAGATTCAGTTCTTACAAATAACCAATTAGGTAGGTGCTATCATTTATCTTAGTTTTCAGGTGGAAGAACTGGGACATAGAAACGTTGCTGAATTTGCTGATATTTTCACAGCTAAATCAGAGCAGGGGAAAAGCACTATCAAGCTGATTCCAGAGCTCATGATCTTGACAATTACATTATTACCTATTGATGGATTATAAATAACCACTCTTGGTGCTAACTCCATGATAGAACAAAATCCGGGTTTATGAAAAGTATGAATATTTGTGTAGATATGGGAAGAATTCTTCTATATTTATTAAAAATTTTTGCTCCTGAAAAACTAACTTCACTTTGGAATCACACACATACAAATCAAGAATGCAAAATCCTAAATTAGAAGAAAATGTATTCAGTCCTACACTTCTGACATTGTGCTTTTTAATTTATTTATTTTAATACATATCTTCTAATTGTTCAAGAGCAAATAATGATTTTTAATCCTGATGCATTCACTGATTTGGAAAATATGAAATGATTGGCTTGGAAAATTATTTAAAACTTCAAGTCATTTATGTTATATGGGACTTATTAGTGATTTTCTTGAAATGTATTTATAAATAATTATATTTTATAGTGGTGACTATATGGTAGATCTTTACTTTAAAACACCCTCAGAATACCAAGGTCAGACAGTTAATTTCTTGAAGTCATCCTACTCATCATATCACATTGCCTTTGAAGTACTTGTTTAGTCTATCCAGTGACCTTCTGCCTAAAGAGTACTTTTGTATTTGTGTTTATCACCTTCACACACAACTGTAAGCTCTGCTCCAACTTCAATTCAATGACTTTACTTAAATATTCTTATAAAGACCAGGTTTCTTTTTAATAGCTGTAAACTCCTTAAACATATCTGGTCATAAATCGATTGCCGTTTCCTAAATGAGTCTGATATATTATTTGTTATTGATTCATAAATTAAAAATTATCCAAGAAATTTTTTGTAGATGTGCAGAAAGACCTTGATACAGAATCAACTTTGAAAAACTTCTTTGAGCTTTGTTATAAACAAAAAAATGTTTTGTGAACACTAACAAAATAAAATAAAATAATAATTTCAAGCAAATAAAGTAAAATAAAATAAATAGAATAATGCCTTATTGGAGGTAATCTACTAGTACAAAAAATTTCAACTATTAACATGAGAGTACATATAAATATAATATTTTCAAACTTGAAAAATTGCTCTACATTTCATGGTCAATAAGGGGTTTCTTTTCTCAGTGCAAAATATAAATATTCAGATATCATAAATCCAGAAGTAATTTTGTAAATAGCACAAACTAAATCCATAATATCAGAATGGAAGTATATATTTATAATTCAAATCTTACTTCTATACGGAAATACATTTCGGCATTTCCAACACAACCTCTTTATAAAATCTAAGTCAATCTGTGGTCTAATACTGCATGTGTTGCATTAAAACTTTCTCATTAGCAGGGGATTTTTAAAAAATATACTAAAATATTGGCAGAGAAATATTAACAGAGAGGCTGAATTATATCTTATCTCTAAATATATTAACTGTAAATAAAGTTATAAACCACCTTAAAACCTCCATGTAACGGACCACTTAAAGATTTTATTCAGTTATTTAAGTTATAAGCCTTACACTGTTTTAATTATAGATTCCAATATTTTTGGTAATTTTATTTCTCAAAAGCTATTGTGTTTTACCTTCAAAAAGATTTATTAATTTTGTCCTTCATTTTCAATTTGAAAATGTCTTCAATTCTGTGTTGTTAGTGTAGCTCATGTATAAAATACATAGTAATATTAAAAGATCTTCTAATTTATAAGGAATGTTATTTTTCATATTGTCTTCAAAATATAAAGAACTAATATAATCTAATAGGATTTTGCAATCAAACCTTATAAAACATTTTCATAAGAGTTTTCTTTCCCTTGATTCAAGGTCCCAATGATAATGGAATCTACATTGGAAATCTTCAAAATTTTTTATAATATATAAAGTAGTGGCAGAAACCCATAGAGTTGGGTGCATACTCTGATAGACACTACTCATTATATTTTCCTTCTTTGAGTATTGCAATACTAATAATACTTATCATTATCATATAAATAAAATAAAATATTCAAGAGGAGTGTGCTTAAGCACATTAATTTATAACTACAACCAAGTTTTGGTGTACTAGAAAAAACATTGACAGAGATCAATCTTTGCACCTAATTAGAAAGTTCTAAATAAGTATTATTGTTGTTGTTGTTTAATAGGCAATACTATTTAAACCACCAGATGTGCATGCAGAGATTTATACTGCCAGTATAAAGAAAAGATAATTTAAATGCCCAAGCACCTTGGAGATTAAACCCTGAAGTTAACCAAAAGAACTTCAGAAGAAAAAATAAATTAAAGTATATGCCTGTGTAAATACATAAATAAATAAATAAATAAAATTTAATATGGATTTTCCTATAATTCAAAAATCAAGCATATGAGATCAGGTGTAGGCAGATTCCTCTAAGGATCTTTGGTACAAGATTCACAATTGGATAATATGTTTTTACTTCATCATTTGTCTTTTCTTCTTTTTCTTAAAACTTACTGACACACAAACACTGAGAAAATTTACTACTACTAGACCTACTCTGTAGGAAGTATTCAGACTGGTACATATACAGATGAAAACAATGTACCCCTAGCAAAATAAAGACATGAAAATAAAAGGACAAAACCTAGCAACAAGAATGGCCACATGTTAAAACAAGGCAGCAGAGCCCCACACAACACAACTAATTGAACACCACTCTACCCATCAATCCTATCAATAAATGTGAACAGCTATTGTCACTCCCTACTGAAGAGACACAGGCTAACTGACTAGCTTAAAAAAAAAAAAAAGTATATGCTGTCTTTACGAATCACATCTAACCCACAAGGACAAATCAAGACTCAACATGTAGGACTGGAAAACAATATTTCAGGCACATGGAAACCAAAAGAAGAAAGGAGTTGACATTCTTATTGCAGATACAATTGACTTTATAGCAACAAAATAAAGGCAGACAAAGATGGATCTCATACACTGGCCAAGGAAACAATCCAAAAAGAGGATATTTCAATCCTAAATATTTATGCACCTAACTTAAAACATTTCCAGATTTATAAAGTAAATCTTACTTGGTCTGGACAATATAATAAGCATCACCATAATAGCCAGGTACTTCAACTTCCCACTGACAGATCTTCCAAGCAGAAACTAAGCAGAGAAATAATGGACCTAAACAAATGGGCTTAACAGACATATACAAAACAATTCATCTCAATAATACTGAACATAGAATCTTCTGATCAGATCATGGGTTATTCTTCAAGGCAAATCATATCCTAAGTCACAAATCAAACCTCATTAAATTTAAAAAAATAGAAATTATAATTTGTCTTTTCAAACCATGATGGAATAAAGGTAAACTCAATTCCATAAGAAAAACTCATCCTCAGACAAAGTCATAAAAACTGAACAAGCTATTGATGAATGATAGCTGATCATGGAGGAGATACAGAGGGAAATCATTAAATTCCTTGAACAAAATGATGATGAGGCTATAAGCCATCAAATCTTGGGTGATATTACAAAAGTAGATGTAAAGGGAAATTCATCATATTAAATGCCCACACCAGAAATTAGAAAGAATGCAAATCAACTATCTAATGAACCAACTCAAGGAATTGGAAAAGGAAGAGCAATCCAAATCCAAGTCAAGTATAAGAAATGATATAACCAAAATTAGATCAGAACTAAACAGAATTGAGAATGTACACAAATCTGTAGCATTCATATATGCTAATCACAGTTTAGAATGGTCATGGCTGTCAGAGCCCGGGACTGGCCTGGTCTCAGGTGGCTTACTTAGGTTCCAGACCCGAACCACTAAGCTACCTTGCTTAGGATCAATTTGTCTTAGATGCCTGAGGGCTATCCTTTAGCTGACAGGTAGGGAGGAGGGGGAAGATAGTCTTTGAGAGAGTAAAGCAGTCTTAGAAATGATAGATCTTAGTCTTTAGCAGAGCTTGGTAATCTTCAGCAGAGAGACGTAGTGCTGGCGTTCTGCAGGCAGGAGAGGAGATAGAGTCAGAGTAAGGGGGTCTGTATTAGAATGCGCATGCTACCAACTTCCTTCTCCTCCAGCCTAATATAAGGCTGATCTCGTGCCTCTCAACACCACAGGTGTAGAGACTGCCAACTCACCACTGCTCTCATCTCTGAGGCCTCTCATGCTTGTTAGGAGAGCTAAATCCCTCTCCATGCCCTTTTCACCAAGGTG